>QZGG01001055.1:0-82482 GCA_006409495.1 Sedum album | reverse complement strand
CATGCGTACTTGATGCATGTCGATTATAGGTTGGAAAAAAAACTTTACCATTTATAATTTCGAATTAATCAACGGTTATGATTTGTCTATCAAACTTTCACAGTATATATAACTTGGTCCCTGAGGTTCATATCTTATCTACTAAGTAGACCACAAGATCATGTTTTGTTTTAGTATATTGCAATTTGCAACGATGATGACCGCGACACAATGATTCAAGTCTTCGGTAGCTTCCTACAGGTATGTCGGTTCAAATGGGTTGCTTAATCTTCAGATGATTTTCTGTAATTGACTTTGATGACTTTTAAATTTCTTGAATTATTATTGTTGTGAATTTCTAAACCTACTAAAGAAATGTATGATTGTGTTAGTTGAAAAGGAGCTGACTTTGGTGGATTTAGGCAGGGTTGTTGAGTCGAGCGACTAGTCGCGACTAGTCGCCGACTTTTCGTCAAGTCGCTTCATCCTTCTCGAAGCGGAACGGCGACTCGGTGACAGTGAAGAAAAAAGCGACGCTAGGCGTTCAGGCGATAGTGAAAACGCTTTAACAAGCTTGAGGCGAGACAGATCTGAAAAGCGAACGTCTCTACCGCCTAAACGTCAATAGTTGTGGAGGTACAGTTATGGAGATGAATGAAGAGGAAGCGGCTGTTAGGGTTTCTTCACTTAAACGATGCGCTTCAGATGCGTTTATAATTTAATTCACTTAAACGATGCGTTTCAGATGTAGTGTATTTTTAGATAATAATGACGTATGTAACATTGAAATAATATTAATCTTTTAAAATTCAAATATAATTAATTTTTTAATCATATGTGGTGTATTTTTATTTACTTTTTTATTTTTTATTTAATTAAAATATTTAAAAAAATAAAAAATAAGGTATTTATGTGTTGATTAGTATGTATGTACAGTTTATGTGTCGAGCGACTATTTGGCGACTAGTCTACGACTAGTCATGACTTATCGACTTATCGACTTGGCTAAAGCCCCTCGACTCGACTCGACTCGGCGACTCGACAACCTTGGATTTAGGGTTAGCTGCATATTCATTTTTGATGAAATTAAACTTTGATTTGATCTGAGGAAATTGTATTACAATTGCAGATTTACAAGGTTCATGGCAAAGTCTGCAGATGTTGATTCTAGTGCTGGGAAGAGTTTGATTCGTATTGATGTTAGTTCCGACACCGTGTGTCCTTGGTGTTTTGTGGGCAAGAAAAATTTAGAGAAGGCTATGGATATGGTCAAGGATCAATATGAATTTGAGGTGTTGTACTTGTACCTGTACTGTTTGTATTGAGATTCGTTATTTGTGTTGGATGTTTGTGTGGCCTATTGTATCGGCCTGTTTTGAATTGCAGGTGAGATGGCATCCTTTTTTCCTGAACCCCAGTGCTCCTAAAGAAGGAATTGATAAGAAACAATTTTACAAGGACAAGTTTGGATCTCGTGCTGAACAAATCGGCAACAGAATGTCCGAGGTCGGCCTCTTAATATTTTAATATATTTTATCGTCATTATTATGAAAGTCGTGGTCAGATTGATCGATGTGTGTTATTTCGGACTATCTGAATATTGTCATTTGTCTCAGGTCTTTAGGAGCATTGGCCTTGAATACAGTTTGTCTGGTCTCACGTAAGTTGAAATGTTAATCTTAATCTGTTTGGTAGAGTGAGTTATCTTTGCTATTAAAGGGTTGATGTACCTCGGCGTTCTCACAAACTAAAACTCTAATGCAGGGGAAATACTCTGGACAGTCACAGACTCATATATCTTGCTGGGACTCAAGGTGTAGATAAGCAAAACAAGCTTGTGGAAGAGCTCTTCCTTGGATACTTTACACAGGGAAAGTACATAGGCGACAGGTTAGTAAGGGTACTGATACCAGATGTTGAGCTTTGGACTTATTATCACCTACAACTAGGGGTGCAAACGAGCCGAGCCGAGCCGAGTATCAGGCTGCTCGAGCTCGGCTCGTACAAAACTAACTGTGCTCGAGCTCGGCTCGAGCTCGTTCGAGCCTTTCCAAAGTAAGCTCGAGCTTGACTCGTCAAAAAAATTAAATACTCGAGCTCGACTCAAGCTCGATTAAAGCTCGACCAAATCTCAACTAAACTCAATTTAAGCTCGACTAAAGCTCGATAAAAGCTCGTTTAGCTCGAACTCGATAAAATTTGAACGAACTCAACTCAAGCTCGATTAGAGCTCCAATTAATCCCAATGGGATTGCTTTCAAATCGAGCTCGGTTAGAACTTGATTGAAGCTCGTACTCGAGCTCGATAGCCTGTGTCCTCAAATCGTATGGGTTGAATTTATATAGAGTCTCACATGATTCGTTTTGAACAAAGAGCGACGTGGGTCTGCGGAATTTATATAGAGTCTCACATGATTCGTTTTAATTCTTAAGGGTCCGCGGAATAAAATCCTTAAGGGTCCGCGGGTCTCTAAATTTATTTACAAATAAACCACAGGGTTTTAAAATTTGGTTATTACGTTAATCATGTAGTATTTTTTTAATTTAGTTTTAAATCAAAATTTTACATTATATATTTTGAGTTTGAATTTTGGTCGAGTATTAGTCGAGTATTAATCGAGTATTAATCGAGCTTCAATCGAGTTGTTCACGAGCTTATTCGAGCCGAGTACCAATGTGTTCATGTTCAGCTCGTTTAATAAACGAGTATCAAATTTTGTTCAAGCTTGACTCGTTTATAAATGAACGAGCTTTGACCGAGCTTGTTCACGAGTAGCTCACGATTGTATCGGCTCGTTTGCACCCCTACCTACAACTAGTTTTAAAGTATGATGAAAATTAGAAACCCAATAAAATTTCCTTTGGCCTTCGACTTCTACTCAAAGAGTAATTGACTATACATTTTGGCTTCCATTTTGCTCATCATATCCACGCAACACCATCTGTTACTACTAGCTTATTGCTCATGAGGGTTGTGTTTTTTGCATTTTCTCTTAAATAAAGTCAGGCAGCCTCGACATAAAAGAAATCCGATTGTTTATGGAATTTTATAATATGTGTAGGAACCAGTGTTTTAAACAACCGAATAAAGTGATTAAACAATTGGATTAACAAAACGTTAGAATAACCATCCTTATTTTCCAGTCATCATTAGTTGGTACAACTGTTCGTTGAATTATAGCCTTGCTTACTCTATATGGTGCGTATACAGAGGCTTCCTTGTTGAAGCTGCCAACAAGGCTGGAGTTGAAGGTGCGGCTGAATTCCTTGCAGATCCTAACAATGGACTACAAGAGGTAAATTTTTGTTGCATTTATATAACAAAACACAATGTCCTTTTTTTTTATTTTACGGCCTCCAAATTTGTTAGCAACTTGGACCCTGATTACCCATTTTTTTTCCTTGGCCATCTTGGGGAATCAGTATCTACTATCTAACTTATTACCCTGTCATTGTTGTGGTAGTTTGAGACATAAGAAAGACATTGTTTCATTGCTAAAATGGAAGTGACATCACGCACATGAAATTACATTGTACCTTGCATGACCTTAACTTTATATGCTGTTTAAAACAAAACTTAACATTTGTGTGTTACACTTGTGATAAGGTTCATGATGATCTTGAAAAATACTCTTCTGACATCAATGGGGTTCCAAACTTTGTGGTGAGTTCACTTAACTAGGATTTTTGGGAACACCATTCAGTATCATTAGTTGATGAAATATGCCTCTTGTAACAGATCAACGAGAAAGTGAAGATAAATGGTGGTCAGCCTCCGGAGAACTTCATAAGAGCCTTTCAGGTTGCTGCAAGCTGAAACATCTCTGCTTGACAAGTTTATGAACATTTTACTCTTATTTCTTGTCATAATAAACATTGATGCCAATTTGTCTGGCACGTCTGCTTGGCCAGTGTGTATATCAAAACATATATTTATGTCATCATCTACTTAAGAGTCTCCTTAACTGAGTGTTAGATGCAACACATGATGCCTCATCAAGATATGTTTGATCCTCAGATTTTGAACATGAGGAATAAACAAACAAACAAACAAACCGATCTTCAACTTGTCTGTAGTTTACAATATGGAATGAAGTCATGTGGGTGATAATTGAATTTTGTTGCCACCTTACTACATACACGTCTCGTGACCAAACTGGAGCCCAACCACATTATCTCAATCAACTAAAAAACAAGCCAAGTTAGACTCCATAGCAAATTCCACAGCTATCTTCAGACATATTTGCCGACATTCGGCGGGTGTTACAGCCTTTGTTTTATCTAGTTCACTAGTTTCCTTCCGCACGCAGGTGTCACACAATGCGCATCTTTTGTTGAAGCAAGTGCGTTGCGTAGTTGGGATAAGCTTTTCATTAATTTCTTGATCAGCTGTAAACAAACTGTTTCAAATCCTTGTTTTATAAATAGGCCGCCTAAACTAGCTAGTTTTTTATAAACTGAGGGTAACGAAATGGGAAAAATAAGCTTCTTCCACTGCGTGTTTCTGGTGGCTTTCTGCTGGGTAAGTGTTGGAAGAATGTCAGAAGGGAAGCACGGAAAACAGATTCCATCTGCTGTTTTTATTGGAAAGGTTCATAAGGCTAGCAATTTATTTTCAGGTGACTGAAACTTCAGAACTTTTTCTTGGCATGCGCCTAAGTCTGCATAAATATATACGAAGTGTTAAATCGATAATAATGATTTTCCTTGATGTCTAAACAGGCACATCTGTTGTATTGGAATGTTTCGACGGGATGAGCTCGAAACATATGTTCCGGAAGGAAGCTAAAATGACAGAACATGGCGAGTTCAAGGTCCATTTGCCAGCCTTGGCCAGCAAGAATCTTAAAACTATCAAAATATGTTCAGTGAAGCTGATGAGTAGCACTGACCCTGATTGTGCATTGGCGTCCACCATAACCACGGCTCTAGTCCATTTAAACTCGAGAAAAAACAAAGGATTGCCGCGTGTTTTCTCAGCTGGCCTTTTGACATTCAGTCCTATAAAGCAGTTCAGTCCCTGCAGCCAGAAGAGAAACTTGCAAGAAATGAAGCATACATTCTCAAAACCACCTGCACGAGTAAATCAAAAACCAAATGTGAATGATCAGAAATTAGTACCAAATCCATTCTTCCCATTCTTCCCATTTCCTCCAAATCCATTACAACCACCAGTTATTCCACCAAACCCACTTCTACCTCCTCCAAGCATATTACCGCCAGTACCCGGTTTGACTCCACCACCGTCAGGTATCCTGCCACCGGTACCCGGTTTAACTCCTCCAACATCAGGTATCCTTCCTCCCATTCCAGGACTGACTCCACCTCCACCTGCTAGTATTTTTCCACCACTTCCAGGAATTCCAACTCTTCCGGGCATTCCTAAACTTCCGGGTATTCCAGTTCTTGCCTCACCTCCACCACCTCCACCACCTTCACTTCTTCCTCCACTCCCTTTCCCACCAGGCTTCCCAGGCATCCCACCCGCTGCCTCCAAGTCATCTGTGAAGCCATAATAACTAGAGAGAATGTATAATCATCTGCAGTATCCTTGCCGAATCGAACCTTAACTTTTGCTGAAATGTACTCATGTTATCCTAGTAAGCAGATATGCTGTTTTCAGGGTACATCTAAACATCAGAGATGAACAAATGCCATGTTACCAAAATCAATAATTTATCCTAAAGCTAAACCAAATTAAAGCACAATGGCTGGTTCCTTTTACATGTAAACCAAAACAATACAAATGACTTACAGATCCGGCAGACTTTGAGCTACTCAAACGCAAGGCCATGTTGAAAGGTATCACCTATTCATATATAGCCCTCAAATGTTTTTAACAACGGAAAGCTATACTTAAGTATATGAAGGCATCCATTAGATAACATAGATACACGTCAATGGCTACAGCTCACACAGAAAAAGGTATGGCACAGGAAAAAGTGCCCAGTTTGTCATTTGTATAATTGGGTATTCAGTTACCAAACACAAAATCAGATGGAATTTTAATCATGTTAGGCACTTTTTATCATTGAGCACGACTTTCCACAAATTCCATCGCCTTTGCCTTTACATGTTCGATCCGTTCTTCATAGCCAATGGACTTTTCATACTCCAGGTACTTCTTGAATAAAAACTGCAGAGTTCATCACTTACGTTAATAACTCCCTAAGAGTGGGTGGAAAAGTAGACCAGGAAACCAAAAGTGTTCAATGACAAGCAGATACCTTCATTTTTTCGACTTTAAGACTCAAACTAATGGCCCGCTCAAACAATGCACGTACTACCTCAGCATCACCAAGGCGGATTTCCTGACAGAAAATCTGTCTCAGGTCACTGTTGAAAAAATGGAAATATTATAATGTTGAACTATTTACTTGATCAAGATAAACACTCCACAAGTCAGTTCTTTTAGGGTATTCGTTCAAAACCCCTTCGAATAGGGACCTTCCTCTATCTGGACTGCCCAATTTATACTCAAGGATTGCTGCCTTAGAGGTGAACTCAATATGTTTGTCACGTGGTAGGGATAATAAGGCACAACTAACGACATCTTTAACTTCTTCTGGATGTTGTTTCAAAAACCATCTCACTCGCTTCAGCCATATCTACGGATATGAAATAAACATCTCATAGTTCATTGTTGTATACTGAAGAGAAAGGTTCCACATCACCGAGCATACCTCAATAGACTTTTTAAACAATTTCTTAGCCATTTTATCAATTAGCTCATGGGCGAGGGTTAGAGGTGTAAACGAGCCGAGTCGAGCCGAGCATCAGCATGTTCGAGCTCGGCTCGCCTAAAATTCATGCTGCTCGAACTCGAGCTCGAGCTCGCCGAGCTTCAATTTATCTAGCTCGAGCTCGGCTCGTTTAATTTTTTGCCTAATCGAGCTCGGCTCGCGAGCTAGCTCGTTTGTGACAATTTTTTTTAAAATATTCAAGTTCTAATAGAACTCGCTCTCTCATGCTCAATTCAAGCTCAAATCGCGGTCAAACCAGCCAATTGGCCGAGAGAGTTGTGAAGATTTCGTTGAATGCGTTGGATTTTTATTCACATTTCTCTACTGATTTTTTTAGCATTGAGCGATGTGGGATCATAATCCGCGGACCCTTAAGGATTATTTCCGCGGACCCTTAACAATTAAATTAATTTTTTAGGGTCCGCGGATCATTGACTTTTGTATCTTAAATTAATGACAATATCTTATCCAGATCTGTTATTCATGTATGAAATATTAATCGCATAAAAACAAATAAATGAAAGTTCCTAGTGACTGCTTCTCTAAAAAGTAAATTAAAAAATTAGACAAAATCAAGACCAGTACTAATTATTCACTGAATCATTGAATGTTCTTAATAAGCATGGATTATTCTAATTCCAGTCTAAACCTATGTCATTAAGCTGGAAGAAAGGTCAAATTTGTCTTAAAAATTCATAAAAATTTTGTCGCTTTAACAATTTAACTAATCTTGTTCACTTTAATTAACCAAATGTCATAATCATAGATTAAGGTTGCTGGTGTGGTGACAGAGAGAGTGCATTCAAGACATGTCCAACCCTACTTTTTACTTGACTGGAATATGTCTTCAAATTGAGAAAGACTTGAGCTAAACAATCCTAAATATTTTTAAACAAATTAATTATATAAATATAAAATAATTAAAACAAACTATCATTATATGTATTATAAATATCATATTCATATTCGAACATATAATCGAGCCTTAATCGAGCAGGTAAACGAGCTGTTCACGAACATAAACGAGCCGAGCACCCCTCTGCTCATGTTCAGCTTGTTTATTAATCGAGCCGAGAAACCATGCTCAAGCTCGGCTTGTTTACTATCGAGCCGAGCTTTGACCGAGCTTTGACCGAGCTTTGACCGAGCTTTGACCGAGCTTTGACCGAGCTTGCTCGCGAGTAGCTCACGAACGCTCGGCTCATTGACACCCCTAGCGAGGGTAGACTGCCCCGTCCTTTCGTACACATCAAACAACGCAAGATGAAGCTTCTCTGGGTCAGAATGATGTAAAGCTCTCTCAAATACCTTTCGAACAGCCTCCTGAAACAATTGAAAGTTTAAATGAAAACCTATCATGTATAGTGGTACATTAAAAATTTGTAAAAATCGAATTCAAAATTTCATGCCTCGGGAGGATATCCAAATCTGTTTTCTAAATTGATATAGGCGACCCAAGCATTTAATGTTTCAGTCTCTTCCCGGAAGTTTATTGTGCGCACAGCTCTGCAAATTACAAGATCCATTAGTAAGACATTATTACCTGCAAGTTCACATTTTTTTTAAAGGGAGAGGAGATATGCACCTTTCAGCAACTGAACGTGCTTTTTCAATATCTCCCATTTCAATAAAAAAACTTGATGTAGTTAATCCATAAAACACTGCTATTAGGAGAAATTCTGACAAGTTTCTCGTAGTCGTCAACATTCCTTGGAGTGTCACCAACCAGTTGTCTTTCTTCCGCAACTATAATTTCCCTTTCCCTACATTTCAGAAGAATATGTCAATACAACAACATATACCAATATGTAGCTTAATGGTAGAGTGAAAAAACAATACTTTTCTTCTTTGGCCTTCCTTTTGTTTCCCTTGGCAATTGGACTGTTTAGGTTGCCACCTTTTGAGTTTGCTATAAAATCTTCATTGGGGTCTTCAAGAGTGACTTCAAGAGGGAGGACAGAAGCCCTAGATTCAGCTTCCCTGAAAGATGGAAATTCTGCCATTACAAAGTCCAGTGGCAACATTTCGCCGAAAGCTTCCATGAGCAGTGTTATACGATTCGCGATAAGCCGGCTTGCTCTGCTTTTCAGATCGCCAACGAACAGCGTTTCTGACCGGCGAAGGTTGGAGAAGAAAACCGAGGATTGAATGGCGGAAAGGGAAGAGATGCGTTGCTAGAGTTTCGGCGGACGGAGTATATGAACAGCAGAAGTTTTGACGTGAGTAGTGTTAATAATTATGTTTTAATTTTTAATCATTACTGTATTTTGCATCTAATTATTTCAATATACTCCCTCCGTCCCACAAAATTTGTCCACCTTTTTAATTATTTGTAAGATATAAAATAATCAAAGTGAACAAATATATTGGGACGGAGTGAATAATAAGTAGTACTCCTTTTCCGTCCCATTTTGAGTGTCCCATTTGAGAATTTTCACGATTTTTAAGAAAATTGAAAAATGTGAGATAAAAAGTAAGAAAGAGAAATGAGTGGGATAAAAAGTATGAAAGAGAGTGTAAATATAGAGGTAAAAAAATTTCTATTATAGGAAATGGGAAGATCATTTTGGGACATCCAAAAAGAAAATGGGACACTCATAATGGGATGGAGGGAGTAGTAGTTTGCAGCATGCAATATTAGTTAAATAAGTTAGATAATGAAAAAAAGAGTTGGTCTCATGGACATAATGTTGAGAATAATTGAAAAACACTTGATTTTATTGATGACAATGAACGTTTAAATAAGAAATAATATACCACTAAAAGAGAGAAACGTGGAGCATTATCCCAACCCACTAACTTATCCCACTAACTCAACCACTAGAATAGATCTTTTATTGACTGACTCTAACATACCCTCCCTTAAGCTGAATACCGTAACACAAAGTCAGCTTATCAAAGTACCAAGTCTTCATCATCCGCTAAATTAACCTGAGACATTAGAAGTAATTCTTCATTCCTATTAGCTTCCGCGTAATTGATCTCCTCACATTCATCTTGATAGTGCCCAAGCTTGTGACACTTATAACATTCCACAGTTGCCTTGTTCACTGCAGTTCTTCCCCGACCTCTTCCTCTAAATGCGCCCCTTCCTCGGCAACAACTTCGACATCCGCCTTCACATCGTACTAGCAAGACTTGCTCCTCTTCATCTATTTCTTTCTTAAATTTTAATTCATGAACCATCAGTGAGCTCATAAGCTCATCCACAGACATCTTCTCAATATCTTTGGATTCTTCAATTGAGCATACGACGAAATTCCATTTGTCAGTAAGTGTACGCATAATCTTCTCCACAATAGAATTGTCTGGCACGTTTCCTCCACAATTACGCATCTCATTGGCTATCTGCATAATTCTACTAAAATAATCAGTAATTGTTTCATCATCAATACCTCAAATTCTCTTTTTAGTCTTTGAAGTTGTGCCTTCTTAACACGAGCATTCCCCTGATATTTTTCACGCATCGACTCCCATATCTGCTTAGCAGTTTCTCTTTTGGAGATAGTTTTGAGAACTACTTTGTCTAAGGATGCGAATAGAAAATTCTTGGCCCGGAGATCTTTGATCTTTGCTTCTTCAACAATCTTTTTGTCTGTAGTCTCCGACGGAATTTCAGCTTCTATGATACTCCAGTAGTCTTTCGAACGAAGAAGGTTTTCCATTAAAAGACTCCAATGTTCGTAATCGCCATCAAATTTGGGAATGAGAGGTTGCACGAAATTGTTGGCTCCTTCCGAAGTCATGGCTGCTTCACTCGCACGCCGTAGTGCTTCACTCGCACTATTCACTCACACTACTACTCTTAAAGTACTTCACTCGTACTCCTTCACTATGCTTCACTCGCACCTTTTTTTTTTCATTTCACTCACAAAGAAATCGAACGAATAAGAAACCTTGCTCTGATACCATGTTGAGAATAATTGAAAAACACTTGATTTTATTGATGACAATGAACGTTTAAATAAGAAATAATATAACCACTAAAAGAGAGAAACGTGGAGCATTATCCCAACCCACTAACTTATCCCACTAACTCAACCACTAGAATAGATCTTTTATTGACTGACTCTAGCACATAAAAGTTTTGTAATAAATTAGTAAATCATTTCAATCATTAATTTTGATTGGTATGACCATTGAAATTAGGTCATTTTGAATTAAAATAAATAATTGAATTAGAAAATACACGAAAGTTTGAAAATAAAGATATTAATATCAATTGAATAAAAATTAACGATTGAAATTATATTTTTCCGTCTCATAAAAATTTGTTTGTCCTTATTATAATTTTAATTAAAAATTATTAAATATTAGATTGAGGAGAAAATAAAAATATTATGTGGAATTATGAGGCCATTTGTTTACTCAATTTCCCAGTACTAAAAATGAGCGGCCAGTTTACCAAACTCTACATGTTCATTTGGTTTCCAGCCAAATGAGTCAATTCTACATGCTGGGTTTCTATCCGACTTACCACGTGGGAAAAATCTAATCCTGCAAAAGACATTGTGTCGTCTTTTACCAGCCGTCTTTGTTTTATCTTGACCACAGCTTGAGAGACTTCGCTTATGCTGGGCCGTTTCCTAGGATTAGCGTGCAAGCATTTTCGTGCTATGCTGGCTAATCTTCTTACATCATCAACATTATGTCCGACTAAACGTTTATCGATGATATCGTCAACGCCATCGTAGCTCAAACCAGCCTTGCATATACATATATCGGAAGGAAACAATAAACACTGGGAATGAAAACTAAAAGTCCTATTGAAGGTGATGAGATAAAGGTGCAGGGGCTTACCAGATTTATATACTCCATTAGGTTTTGATGAGGATGAATGGCCGTGATAAGTTCAAATAGTATTATTCCAAGACTGTACATGTCGCTCTTCACCGTAAACTTGTTTGTTGATATATAAGCCGGATCCATGTAGCCATATGTACCTTTAAGACCCGAATTCCGACCATCAAATATTTGTTCTTTGGACAAGCCAAAGTCTGCAACCTAAATGCACAAAGGCCATAATATTTTATGATAGAAGAGGTAAAAAGTAAGCACATCTACTTCAAGCAATGTGATTTAAAAAAAACAATGACACATTGGTCAATGCCGTAGCATCACACATTTATCAATCGACCGAGTGCAAGTTCCAGATCCAGTATATACGCTCAGATGTATGTTTGCATGATGTATATTAGGAATTCAGAAATATTTTTGGAAGGAATTCCTGACTTGCAACTGATAGGGTCAATCTGAGCAGCTCAAGCTTACCTTAGCTCTCATTGACTGATCCAACAGTATATTTGCTGACTTCAAATCCCTGTGAACGACTGGTGGAACTGCCTAAATTTCACGAATTTCAGAATTAGAAACAAGATAAACAGCATTCGAAAGTAGATATATTTAGTTCAATAACCAACCCCTTCATGGAGATATTTGATCCCAAGTGAAACATCAAGCGCTATCTGAAGTCTCTCATCCCATGTCAGGGAGCTTTCTTCACCTGTGCAGTACAATAGAAATTTTAGAAAACATAACCAAGTACTTGATGAGTTTCTGTGCATCCTGCTAATAGGGAATAATTTTATACATACGAACAAAAAGCAAAGTTCTTTATAGGAGGAATTTTGATCTAAACCACTCATACTAATCAAGGCTTTCCATTTCAAAAAAATAAATAACAAAAAAATTTACTCTCAAATAAGCTGAAACATCTTATATCATACAAGTGATAGCCAAAATGACAGTACAGACATAAAATACCATAATTATCCACAACAATGAATTTAGCACTCTCACAAGGTTAAATTGATTAGCCTATGCAGTACCTTAGCAAGCTAAAGCATACGTAAAAACTTGATGAGTCTATGTGCAGTCTGCTAGTAGGAATTAACTTTACTAGGGACAAAAAGTAAAGTTATTTGAAGGGGAAATTTTGATCTCCAAAGCCACTCATACAAATCACCATATTGGCACTCACACAGGGTTAACTCAGTTAGTTTACCATATAGGAGATTCTGCAGGCTTCCATTGCTCATGTACTCATATATTAACATACGTTGGCCCTTATCTACACAGTATCCAAGCAAATTCACAAGGTTCCTATGGTGCAGTCTTCCAAGAAGAACTACCTACGCAAAACCATTCAACAGTAGTCAAATACCCAACTCCTTTTCTCTCAGATCGCATAGACTAGTAATGGTAACCAGGAATGACAAAGCAGTCATGGCAACTCTATAAGTACTGTCTGAGGTGTTACCTCTGTTTGGAACTCTCTTTCACCTTGCTTTGAATTTGAAGCAAGAACTTTAACAGCAACTTCCTCACCAGTTGCCATTTTGGCTCTGTATACAGGACCAAATGATCCTTCACCCAGTAGAGTCGAAAAGTTCTGGGTACCCTTCTGAATATCCCTATGGTGAGTAGCGAGCATGATTTTAGGGTTAACATAATAAATTCACTAATCAACTTTCTCTGATATTAATTGAACAACCTAAACATCAAAGTAAAAGCCATACTTGTATGAGTATCTAGGTATGCCAGATGCTGAAATATACTGATCCTTGCTTTGACGAGCCCACCAAGAAGGCTGACAACTTGAACTAGCAGGTTCACTGTCTATTCGGTCAATATTTACTGAATGTGCAAACGATATAGTGGAATCAACGCTCGAATTGCTTCCATTTATTTCTCTTTGATTAGAAGCTACACTACGTTGGTTGACATGTCGCTGAGTGTGACGGCGCTTCCTGTACCACCAAATGCCATAGAAAGCAAGCGCAGCTACCAAAATACCAAGAGCTACACCAACAGAGATGCCAACAACAACCAAATCAACCTGATTACCCATCTTTACAGTACGTTGTTACTTTTACTGCTGATGTAAACATTTTGGAATATATCAATTCTACCCGCACTCCCGCGTAACATATACAACTCTCAAAATAAACTGCAAAAATGTTGTCAGTCAACTTACAATGAGTTTCTGGCAATGAAAATTCGAAATATGTCCAATTCAAAACATTATATTATCACACAAGAAGCTAGCGAACATATGAAAACTGATGAACTAGAGACAAGTTGAAAAAAATCAGAAAACGCAAACTTTTGCTAAAAACTATAACATACGAAAACGGAGGCAATTGTTTAGAATCAATCAATCAATATGAAAGTACGATTGACAAACAACATTGAGGCTAAAACGACTAGGCAAATTACCGAATCAGGAGGAGGAGGAAGAAGTCGTCAAACTGGAGGGAGCAACGTGGATCGATGGAGTTGAGAAATTGGGTTGCGATGAAAGATGAGGAAGAAGAAGTTGAACTTGTTTGACGACTTCTTCTTGACCAAACCAGACTAAAGGAATAACCTTTGATTTTATTTTTATATTTTAGATTTATTTTAATTTTTTTGGAGCAGTTAGGATATTTGTCTTCTTGATTACTTTAGGGGGCACATTTTCGATTAATTATTTACTGAATTAATTTTAAATTGTGCATCCAGAAAGTGGATTCTTATCGAAAAAAAGTGTTGCTAAATTGGAAAGAATTTTAAGGTAGCCCATGATGATTCAAAAAATCAAAATAGAATCATTTGGTTCAATTTTTTATTAAATCGTTCAGACTAGTGGCACAGGTGATTCAGTTGTAATTATTTGAACCGAGTCTTTTTTTGTTATTTAATCTACACTATATGAAAATTAGGAAGGTTTCCATATACCAAAAATGCCCATACTATTCTAAATAATTACTGTACTAAATACTTTTTATAGTAGTGAGAGATACAGATAAATACATATAAATAAATGTGAGAGATGCTCTCAACCGTTCAATATTAATAATCCAACAGATGAGATTTGATTCAAAAAAATAACCGTTAATCTCAACCGCTAGGGTTTTTTGCAAATCCAACCGCACATTATATAAAAACCAACTTTAATCTCAATCGCAGATTAATCTAATTCAACGATTGATATCAAGTCATTCCATCTTACCTAAACTTTATCCTTAGTATACATTATAAAAGCCATAATTCATCAATAAAAATGCATTTTTTTAATGTGCACTTGATGCAAGTAATAAGAAAATGGGGAGTTCTTTGTTTTTGTAATCATTACTTTTGAAGTTGTTCAAACAAGAATAAGAAGGGCAGGTTCATATGTTTTGGGTTGGACATGGATTAATATGAAAAAACGTTTATCAACAAAGCCTAAATACACTTATTGGGTTGTACTCAAATTTGGTTTCATCCGACAAGAGGTTTGATTATGTGGATCTATTTTTTGGTTGCACTTTTATATCTCATTTTGCATTTGTTGATTGTATTTTATTAGTGGCTGAAAATCCAAATGAGTAAATCTCTACTTACATAGTGACCATTCAAAAATGAGTTATAGTTATCGAAAAAATAGTTAATATGTTAAATTTGAGTTGTTGAAAAAGTGATTTTCGATAGAGGGGATAAGATTAGGAATGACGATAAATATTTGCAAGACAGGAGGACGTAATATCAAACGTTGATTTGATCAGCTAACAGTTTGTATTTGCAAAAAACACGGGCGGTTGAATTTGACGGTTATTTTTTGTTTAAATCCTCCATTGAATTATTAAAAATCAACGATCAAAATTATGTCTCGCCGTTTTACAAATAATTATCAATCTTTCTTAAAATTTTCCTAATTATCGATAAAAAAACTCTCATCATTCTTCCTAATCTATAAGCCTCGTTTACATTAGTGGTTCAAAAAATTAAGGGTTAATTGCAGTAAACCACCATTATAATATGGTGTTTTGCAGTAAACCACCATTATAATTTTTTTTTGCAAAATGAGTATATTATAACATCGCCGTTAACAGAAAACCACCAATTTTACTGTTCCGTTAAAAATCGTCGTTAAATCGAATTTTTTATTATTAATTTAATCTAATTTTAGGATTAATTGCAGTAAACCACCATTATAATATGGTGTTTTGCAGTAAACCACCATTATAATTTTTTTTTGCAAAACGAGTATATTATAACATCGCCGTTAACAGAAAACCACCAATCTTACTGTAAACCACCATTATAATACGGCCGATCCTTTCACGAGACGAGAAAATAAATATAACTAAATTTGCAGTAACAAAAAATAGTCTGATAGTTCGGATAAAGTTTAAGAGAAACAAAGAATTTAGATGAGACAGAATGACTCAATATTAACTATTGGATTAGATTATTTTGCGGTAAAAATTAAAGTTGGTTTTTATATAATGGGCGGTTGAATTTGCAAAAAACCCTAGCGGTTGAGATTGATGGTTATTTTTTTGAATCAAATCTCATCTGTTGGATTATTAGTATTCAACGGTTGAGATCATATCGCAATGTCTCACATTTATTTATCCGTCCTTCTTAAACCTTACTTTTGATAGTCCGTTGAAATGTTATTTGGATTGGGTGAAGTGTTCGATTCCCCACCATATTATAATGGTGGTTTACTGCAATTAACCCAAAAATTAAACAGGTAAAAACTCACTTGTGGTTGGATTAGATCAAGTTTACCAGAATACCAGATAATATCATCTTGTATTGAATTATGCGCAATACATGTTCAAAGAGCGTCTTGGTCGCCATTTCGATATCTGATACAATTATTTAACTTCAAAAATTGAAGGACATGGCCAAGACGTGAGAACTATCTCAATAGAAAAAACAAACGAATGTACACGATAAAGAATCTAAATCATTTGTTAAATGACAAGATATACTGATCAAGATACATGACAACATGTTAGCACTATTTTTTGAATGATGGAATGAAAACATCTAACATATTCCAGTTTTAATATGTTCAAGAGAACAAAAACTTTTTTTATAATTATAGGGGGATCGATTAATGTTAAAGTTATATTTCAATAAATTAAACAGTTGAATGTTTATAAAATTATGGGTTAAATTGGGTTTGACAATTATTTTACTTTATGAGTAAAGTTCTAGGAGGATGGATAAATAAATGTAAGACCGTGAGACACGATATCGATCGTTGAATTCTAACAATCCAACGGATGAGATTTGATTCAATAATATAACCGTCACTCTCAACCGCTATGGTTTTTTGCAAATCCAACTGCCCATTATATACAAACCAACTTTAATCTCAACCATCAGATTAATCAAATCAACGACTAAGATTATTTTTTTCGTCTTACAATAATCACTTATCCTCCTTGATCCTAATATTTTATCTGTTAAATTATAATTAATGAATGATATGGTAATTCATTATTCTTTTCCAACTCTTTTCTATTGAATTAAAATAATCAATAATAATTCTCCACTTAATATTTAACTTGTTTTCTCCTCTCACATTTTCCCTCATCGCCATCTTCTAAAGCTTTGTTTGATATCTGATCAATACCAAATGAAACTCCATAACAAAGAGCTCCAGTCTTCCTCAACTTTCCTCAAAATTTGGTCCTTGAAATTGGCATTAGCATCCACCATTTTCTTCATAATCCTCACCATATCGATCTGCAAACTTGCACCTCAACAATCCTACACCATCAGCACTACTACCGCAACCACGATTACTCACCAAAACTCATCGTCGGAACCCGTTACTCCTCCCCACAACGACGAAACAACAATAGAAACAAATGATAAGAAATGTGACATCTTCTCAGGTGAATGGGTGCACAATCCTAAAGCCCCTTACTATACAAACAATACATGTTGGGCAATTCATGAGCATCAAAACTGCATGAAATATGGCCGGCCTGACACTGATTTCATGAAGTGGAAATGGCAGCCAAATGAATGCAATTTACCTGTATTCAATCCAGCACAATTTTTGGAAATAATGAGAGACAAGTCTTTAGCTTTTGTGGGAGATTCGGTCGCTAGGAACCAAATGCAATCCCTCATATGTCTTCTATCTCGAGTAAGTTACAATTTTCTTTACATTGACGTTATGATTATTCATTTGCATGCCAGGCAATTATTCTGTTTAAGATTGCTGATTAATGTTCTCCAAACTCTGACACAATGATCGCGTCTCATATGGAGTCATAAAAAATGTTGGACAAAGTTTCATTACTAATTAATGAAAACATTTTACGAGCATATATGTCAATGAGTTTGTCCAGCATGAGTTGTGATGCACAGCGTCCGTGGTAAAACGGCATAGTTTTATTAAAAAATCCGTTGTTACGACGGATTTAATAATTTAAAATATGAAATTTAGGAAAATGATGTAATTTTAGATCAAAGCAACGTAATTTTAAAACAAGCAACATCATTTTGGATCCGCTGCAAATTACATCACGCTA
This sequence comes from Sedum album, assembly GCA_006409495.1. Taxonomy (NCBI): domain Eukaryota; kingdom Viridiplantae; phylum Streptophyta; class Magnoliopsida; order Saxifragales; family Crassulaceae; genus Sedum; species Sedum album. Next base: position 64,454 of record QZGG01001055.1, on the reverse strand, counting down.
GATCGGATTTGAATTCATATACATTATTGATCAACCAAATAGCCAATAATTTGTTTAATTAAACGAGACGTGGGTAGCACAATCCACAGAACCTAATCAGTCTCGAATGATGTTATTTTTATTTACTTCAAAATAGACTATTTAGTAGTACTGAAATGATTCCAACATGACTTGTTTAGAGAGACAAACATACCCTCTTAACATTATTTTGATGATTTTGATATAATAAGGTGGAGTATCCTATAGACGAATCATATACGAAAGATGAAAATTTCAAAAGGTGGAAGTATGTGACATATAATTTCACAATGGCAGCATTTTGGACGCCTCATTTAGTAAAAGGCAGTGAAGCAGACCCAGATGGTCCAAACAAGACAGGTCTGTTCAACCTTTATCTCGACGAATATGATGAGAATTGGGTTCACCAAGTTGAGGATTTCGACTACATAATCTTATCAGCCGGGCATTGGTTTTATCGTTCTATTGTGTTTTACGAGGAGAAGAAAATAACAGGATGTCGTTACTGCTTACTTCCTAACGTAACGGATTTTACGATGTTCTACGGGTATAGGAAGGCTTTTAGAACAGCATTCAAGGCCATCAATAGCTTGAAAAACTACAAAGGAATTACATTTTTAAGAACATTCGCACCTTCTCATTTTGAAGGTGGTTTGTGGAATGAAGGAGGAAATTGTGTGAGGACAAGGCCGTTTCGGAGCAATGAGACGAGTTTAGAAGGAGAGAGTTTGGAAATGTACATGACACAAATTGAGGAATTTAGGAGAGCAGAGCGAGAAGGGAAGGAGAGAGGCTTGAAGTTTAGGCTGTTGGACACAACACTAGCAAGTTTTTTGAGACCTGATGGACACCCGAGTACTTATGGGCATTGGAAACATGAGAAGGTGACATTGTACAATGATTGTGTGCATTGGTGCTTGCCTGGACCAATCGATACTTGGAATGACTTCTTGCTCGAAATGCTGAAAATGGAGGGAAGACGAGGTTATGAAGAAAAGCTTCAAAGTGAGGGAAAGAAAATTAGGGTATAAAGTTTTAACTCTTTTATCTCTTCTTTTACATTATTTGAAACACATTAATTATCTTTTGTATCTTGTTAACTAAACAATATTTATAACTTAAATATTGAATGTAATCACTCTTGATAAACTGAGGATTAAATACTTTTTTCTAATGTCTCATACTGTTGCAGAATGGACAATCCATAATAGTGTCAATATATGAGCATTAACACTTTACAACTAGGGCCTGATAATAAGAACATCTAACAAGGCATACCTCTTAATCAGAAATGTGAAGATGGTTCATAAATAATATGATTTAAGTTGGATGAGAAGTCTTGATAAATATTGCAAGTCTTCAACATTGAGATGCAAATCATAAACAAGTCACACTTCATTGTATTCATTTCTAAGCACTGATACTGTTAATACCAACACATACAGACCTTTCTCATTAAGTCGTCACAATCATATGAAACTTGGAGCAACAGGTCCTTTGGATATACCGAGTCTAACTTCAACTGCATGATGTGCATCCACAGGCCTGGCTGTCTCTGACTCTCGTGGGTCTGTAAGAAGAATTGCAAATAAAAAAAGTCAATCCTGGTTGTCATACTAGATCACAAGCATTATGGTAGCATGCTAAACAAACATATGCACTACGAATTTCTCCCAACATTTTTCATGCCGACAGGTTGTCCACCAAAAATATTAAGTATATCGCGTTAGGCAGAAAAAAGTCAGATGTGAAAAGTTAAAGCAGCATTCTTAACTTTGAGGATCAACAATATGCTTGCAGTAAAATCCAATTTCAAAACAACTAGAGAGAGTGGCAAAAAATATCCAACTTCAAATGCAGCATGCATTGAGATGCTCATATTCACATGCAACATAATGGTGTAATTAGAAATAATTACAAATACACACTCACCAAGTAGATAATCTTCAAAACCAAAGTTGTTCAAATCTCCTGTGAGAGACTCAAAGCCGAGCATGGAAGACGGTATTGCACCCGGAGGCCTCTGGAAACTGTTACAAACAAGTTCAAAGCTTATAACTAGAAACCAAACTGAAATTCTAAACTTATTAACTATACTGCATAACTACAACATTTATAGAGGAAAGTTAATTTCTTGCAAACAGATTGTTATCATTAAAATTAATTTAATTTAGCAAGCCACAGAGAAACTTGCCATACCGTGAGAGTATCTTCTTGTCCATGTCTTGTCTTACTGAGAATGCGGAACCATAAGTGGCCACAAGTAGCTTCTTTTTCTTAGCAGCCTCTGTTACATTGGCCTGAACACACAAACTATTGAACACTATATTGCATAGTAACAACAACACTCAATCAAAACAACAACGCACAAACTAAACCCTAATTGAGCATAAAGGAAGCAACTTGAATCTTAAAAACAGCAGATGAAGCCCTTAAAAAGTGATATAACTCGTGAATTGCAGAAATAACATATCATAAACTTAAATCAATCAATTGGGATAAAGCGTACTGATTTGAAAGCGGATTCGAGGGGATGAGCGCCGAGGATGTCACTCTTAACGCCGTGTAAACCGAAACGGAGCGCATCGTTCTTTCCGCCTCCGATCTCGTGAGGGATTGTCTTCGGCGTCTCCATAGCTTCAATTACTTACGATCGATTTTCTTCTCGGAATTTTTTTCTTTTAAAGAAATTAGCAGCTGTTCGACTTATTGTGCAAGCCAGAGACGAATTTTTTTTAGAAATGCCCTACTTAGACACAAATGTTTTCCAAATGCCCTAGTTTTTAAAATTCTTTCTCGAATGCCCCACTTTTAATGAATTCGGTTTTCACAAAACCGGAATCATTAAAAAAAAGACAAATATGGATATATCAGAACCGGAAATATTAAAAAATAATGAATCGGGTTCTGTCAACACCGGATAGTTGTGAAATCAAACTATCCGATTTTTACAGAACCGGATTCCTACTCCACATATATTGATTCCCAATAAAATCCGACGTGGAACTGATGTGGATGCCCAGTCAGCAAAAAAAAGTGAAATCCGGTTCTAGTGAAACCGGAAATACATTATGAATCCGGTCTTCATGTAACCGGTATTTTGGTGATAATAGAGGGTCCAGCAATAATGCATGCATGCATTATTTCTGTTCAATCCGATTTTCCCAAAACCGGATTGCACAGAAATTATTGAGATTCTCTGAAACCGGTTCCATGCAGACAGGTATTATTGCATGCAGTCTGAATCCGGGTTTCACAAAACCGGATTGTGCAGAAATAGTACATTAATAATTGAATAAAAGCCTGACGACAGTAAAAAGTAAGCCCGGATTGGTTTGTTATAAATGATGCGCGTTCTCCATTTCTTCATCATCCAACACTTGTTCATCCAACACTTGTTCATCCAACATTTCTCCGGTATTATAGTAAGTTATTTTTTGAAAAAATTTTATATATGTTTTTTGTGTAAATATTTTATTTATTAACATGTATGTTTTATTTTATACAGAGATGACAGATTTTGATTCTGACTCGATGGCTATGACGACGCTAGACACACTTGATATGAGTGTTGTAGATGAATACAACCGAGATGAGATGGAATATCTTGATGAACTTGACAATGAAGGTGTCGAATATGTTCCCGAACCAGAACATGTATTCGATATTCCATATTTAGTGATATTTCGGCATGGGATGCGAACGAACCAACTGATGAGTTCTTGGGCTCCAATTTTGGACAATTTGGATCTATTGGGATAGGAACAACATTTTCTAGAAAAGCCAATGCAATCTACGCAGTCCAAAAGTATTCTATACTGCATCGTGTCGAGTATCACACGAAAGAGTCGGACACGCACATATTGGTACTGCACTGTCGATATGGAGAGGATAGTTGCCCTTGGCAATTAAATTGGTGATTTTCTGTTAACGGCGATGTTATAATATATTCGTTTCGAAAAAAGTTTTTATAATGGTGGTTTACTGTAAAACATCATATTATAATGATAGTTTACTGCAATTAACCTTTTAAACAAATCAAACATAAAACATATTCAACCTCTGCTTCGCCATTCGTGTTTCAATGCGTGTCGCCTTGATGTGGCGTCTCTCATCTCATCGTCTACTCCTAGTAAAGTGGAGAGACCCACTGACCATCAACCTCCTTATTTGGAAATGGTTCAGTGCATGCCCTTTTTAATTGTGTTATAAGCTTCTGAAATCAATGGTATTGGTACTGCTTATTTCATTCTTTTCAGCCACTATCTCCAGCAAATTAACTAACCATGGGTATGCTCATCTGCTCCAGCTTCTTCCACTCCCCAGCCCCTGTAAAGGTTTGAATTGAACTGGGTTTTCTTAAAGTTTGTTGCTTTACGATTCTAAGTTGATGAAACATGAAACTGGAAATGCTGATTTTGTGCTTTTAGCATGTGAATATTTTTTAGAATTGCCTTAGTTTCCAAAAAAATTTTCCCAAATGCCCTCTTTTTGAAAACTCTTTCCCAAATGCCCTACTTCTAATGAATCCGGTTTTGTCAAAACCGGAATTCTAAAAAAAAATATAAATCCGGTTATACGAAAACCGGAATCCAACAAAATCAACCGAATAGTTAGATTTTCTAACTATCCGGGTTTCACAAAACCGGATTCAATTAAAAAATAATATTATGCCTAGTCAACAAAAATTAATATCAAGACAACAATATTTAAATGAATCCGGTTCTATTGGAACCGGAAATGTACTTAGAAATCCGATTTTTATACAGCCGGTTTTTGCATAGATTATTGAAGGACGTGCAATAAGCCATGCATGCATTATTTTTGTACAATCCGGTTTTGGGAAAACCGGATTGCACAGAAATTATTGATATTTCCTGAAATCAGTCCATGCAGATAGAAATAATTGAATAAAATCGGATTGTACAGAAATAATGCATGCATGGTATTATAAATAAGGTGCACGTTAATGGATCATTTTAGCAGGTTTTGAGCTCTCGATGTCAGAATTTGGCCCATAATACCTCGTTTCGAAGTTTTAGCAGGTTTTGAGCTCATGGTGTCAGAATTTGGCCCATAATACCTCGTTTCGAAGAGAACGACGAGCCCGTCAGAAATCACTAGCTTTGCTTGTGAGGTATGCTATTTTTTGGGCAAATTCGATCGTTTACTATTTTATTTTGAATTTTTAGTATTTTTTCATTATTTTTGAATATTTTTTTTAATTTTTTTTAGAGTTTTGTTGTTTCCCTATATAAGGGAAGTTTAATAAAATTGTCCAGTCATCGAAAAAGTGAAATCTGGGTCTACCAATAATAGAAGGTTATAGATCGAATAAATTCGGATCTACCAATAATAAAAGGTTATAGATCGAATAAATCTGGGTCTACCAATAATAGAAGGTTATAGATCGAATAAATCTGAGTCTACCAATAATAGAAGGTCATATATCGAATAAATCCGGTTTTCATGAAACCGGATTCAATTGAATTTATCCGGTCTTCATTAAACCGGATTCAATTAAAGGATTCCGGTTTTAACAGAACCGGATTCATTTAAATATTGTTGTCTGGCTCAATTTTTGCTGACTAGACATAATATTATTTTTTTAATTGAATCCGGTTTTGTGAAACCCGGATAGTTAGAAAATCTAACTATCCTGGTGATTTTGTTGGATTCCGGTTTTCGTATAACCGGATTTACATATTTTTGTAGAATTCCGGTTTTGACAAAACCGGATTCATTAAAAGTAGGGCATTTGGGAAAGAGTTTTCAAAAAGAGGGCATTTGGGAAATTTTTTTTGGAAACTAAGGTAATTCTAAAAAAATTTCTTAGCATGTTCATTTGTATCTTTCATTGTCATATGTGGTTTCCTGACTGTACAAAATTGATTTAGGGTTACCTAGTTGTGGCCTGTGAGTATTTTGAGATTTCGCGCTTCTCGCAACTTTTTAATAGTCTGTATTTTGTGGCAGCTTTGCTCGGGATGTGGTGATGGCAGTAATACTCAGTTTCATTACTCCCAATTTGCTTTACGGGGATTAAGCGCAGCACAAGTTGCTAGATCAGGTGCTCAAATTGGTGAGAAATGGAGCGTTTTAGGAGGGTCGAAGTTCAATCTCAAACCACGATCTAAAAGAGTACTAATGCCCTGCAAAGCTGATGCATTCCGTTTATGCTTCATGTAAATGTTACTTTATCTGGTTTCAAGTTATTGAAATAACTTTAATTTTGAGGATTATCGTTTGAGACTAAGTTCTAGAAACTGTATTACTCTCACTGTTTGTAGTCCAGTCGATGATGCTCGCATTTACTGTGATTTACAGTGTGGACTAGCTCGCAAATAGCAAACAATGTTTTCACCTTGGGGACAGCAGCTGTTCTTCCATTCTACACCTTAATGGTTGTCGCACCTAAAGCAGAGATGGTATTTCGCGGCATCTCCATTGGTTGAATGCGAAAGTATTTTAATTACAAATGAAATATTTTTTAGATGATTATAAACTTACCTCGCTTGCCATTACATGGTGCAGACTAAGAAGTTCATGGGAATTTGTTTGCCATACGTTGTGTTCAGTTTTGTATACGGATACCTATTGTACATTTCCTGGACACCAGGAAATTTACAGGCAATGTTTGCTAGTAAATACTGGATGCCTGAGGTATTTGCGTGCTTACTCTTGACAAACTTTCTTCAAACTTGTTTTTCTTAAAAACCATTTGCTAACAAGTAACTTCGTTTCCGAACTTCCTCCAGCTTTCTGCAATTGCCTCATTGTTTACAAATGAGATCAGCCTATCATCCGCTTGGATTCGTCTTATAGCACTAGATCTCTTCGCAGCAAGGTATATATGTGATATTTCCTGTCAAAATGACTCACTACCATTCATTTATATCATCACTTCACAACACTCGGTTAATATATTTTTGTTCTTTATTTTTTGGTGCATGTAGGCAAGTATACCAAGAGGGATTAGCTAATGAAATCGAGACCCGACATTCAATCTCCCTCTGCTTACTCGTCTTCCCCATTGGGCTTTTATACCATTTCATTACCAGGGCTCTTACAGAAAGAGCTAGACGATGAGAAATCCTATCTATTCATGTTCATTTTTTGCCTTGCAGCATCTGATTTTCAAAGGTAAACCAAAAAATTATTATCAGTTGTGCTAAGAGTACTGTAATTGTAGCATACTTCAAAATTCAAGGACTTCATTACGTGCAAGAAACAAATAGCAAAAGGTCAAGACGCTACCCAACTTCCTCACTTGACTCCAAATATATCTATAAATCGGCAAAAAATTCCAAGCATGTTATTTGATGAGATGATTATGAGCTGTATAAATACCTTTTGGTCTGATGGGTGTGAAGGAGCTGCATAGCTGAATCTGAGTAATAACCCACTTTCTGTTTGGTATATGTTTGGTAAACCTTTTATATAGGGCAATAGTCAATGTGAAAGGAACTATTCCTGGTAGTTTGATCTCTTGTACGAGGTACAGCACAAATATGGTCAACATCTATTGTAGCTTGTCCCTCGCTCAGTTCTCCACCCAAGCCCCGGTAAGAAATTTGTTCCCTAAATGGTTTCTTTAGTTTTATGTTGTGATATTTTGATGCTGTTTTTCCTCATTTTTTACCTGGGAAATGTATAGTTTTTCTTGCCTGGCATGCTACGTCTTCTTATGATTTTACAGTTTAGAGTCTTAATACATCATCAGCCAGCTTCAACTCAGGATCCAGTTTGCATTCTTTTTCACATAGTTTCAGTTTTGCACAACCTTTTATGAATTCTGTTGCATGATATTCTCTGCCATAGTATCTGTCAATTTCTGTGTACTAAATTCTGAAAATGTCACTGTGACTGATCCATTATTTTTCAACTCCTTTGTTGCAGATTCACCCAAGATTCAGTTTTAGTTATCGACCTAGTACAAATACTCATTTTGTTCCAAAGGGGCCACACATGAAGCTCTATGACCCTCAATGTGCAAATCAAGAAGCTCAATGGAATTTTGCAAGAGGTTCAAAAATAAGCAATAGGAAACAATTCAGGAAGTTTATGTATAAGAAAGCTAGGCCAAAGTCAATAGGTAACCATCATGGCTCCGTTATGAAATCTTTTTTTGTATCCAGAGGTTTGATAAGATTTTTGTCAACCTTATATTTTCCAGTGTGCGGAAATTCTCAAATTGCGACGACTCTCTTTAATTTGGGAACTGCAATTGTCCTACCAATGTATGCACTCATGGTAATTGCTCCCAAACAGAAAATGGTAAGTTTCTTCTTCCGTTCAATATTTTTACTCATATGTTTAAATACTCAGTTGCTGTTTGCAGACAATCTAAAACGTACTCATGCAGACTAAAACGACCATGGAAAGTCCGGTGCCGTATGTCATCCTCGGCCTCATATACGCATATGCATTAGCTCTCTCTTGGACACCACAACATTTAGGAGCATTGTTTGGAGGGAAGAACATGATGCCTGATGTGAGTTTTATTCTATGTTAAACTTTTAAGTTTTACTCAGCTGAAAGAACTGAACTAATCAACTCTGCAAATTTCCTCATAGTTCTCGCGAGTAGGCGTACTCTTCTATAGCGAACTGAGCGCAACCGCTGCTTGGATTCATCTATTACTGGTGGATCTCTTTGGGGCAAGGTACATCTCAGTTTTAGCTTCGAGATTACACATTTTAGTTCAATAGTGACAACAAGCCTCGCTTAACTTTTAACTATACATGCAGGCAAGTATTCCTGGATGGTTTGGAGAATGAAGTCGAAACCCGGCATTCAGTTACTCTTTGCTTATTTTTTGGCCCCTTTGGCATATTATCACATGTTGTGACCAGGCACTGGCTAGAATGTCAAGTTGAGAATACTTTGAAAATTTGATGAGATCATTTCTATCAAGCATGATTTTAGTGTACAAGGGTTAACAAAACTACAGTCTAAGCTTATGAACCTCAACAAAACAAAACAAATTTCCGAACTCCGTGATCTAATGGTTACATTCTTGATCGTCTGACTAAAATGTTTGAATGCATATAATTTGAGTCACTTAAATTTTATAAAAAATCTGAAATTGAAATATTGAATATTACATTACTTCTTTATAATTTTGATATTTTTTACCTTAAATTTTAAAAATATTTATTTGTTCAAAATCCTATGTTTAATTTAAAAACTATTGATAAATATTTCATATAACAAGAAAATTGAATTTGACCAAAATAGGAATAGGTTAGGGTTAGGTTTTTGCGCGATGAAAGGAGATGGATTCAAATCGAAAGCGATTATTCCGATGAAGAGCGACGGCGAGGACGAGAGAAGAGAGGCGGCGTTGGCTTCATCGGCTCCTTTGCAGCCCACTTTCAAACCTCCACTTGGTGTGTCGCATCAACAGCTCTCCAAGTTCCAAGTAAATAAAATATCGATTGATTGATTCCCTTGCTTCAAACATAACCGATTTATTATCGATTGATAGAATTTCCATAAATTTATTCATTAGGTTTATTTGATTGGAGTTAATGTTGTGGGTGATGTTACAGGAACTTCATAGAAGGCGGTTGCTCATAAAGTCAAAATCAATGAAGTATGATGATAAGTCGAAAGGTTCGATCTTTAAGATTACTCCTTGTGTTACTATCCGGATTAAATTTTTATACACTTGAACCTTACTGCAGGAAAGAAAGGGAAACACTCAAAGAAGATGACACCCGATGCAGAAAATTGTATTGTTTCCGACTTTGGTAAGAGTTTGTTGGTTGAAGTGAGTGGCGCTGTCTGTTCGGAACAAAACAAATTGGAGGCAAATGCTTCTTTGCAGTCAGATGATGGTTTAGCAAATAATGTGTCAAAGAAGCATCGGCAGAAGTTACATTGGGGGTATTAACCTTTTTGAAATATTGATAACTGTAAGACATTAATATTATTCGTTTACTTGGTGTGCCTAGCTAATCATCATGCTTAATGACTCATGTAGGCTGGACACTAAGGACAGATGGGAAATGAAAGCGAACATGTGACCAGACATTCCTCATGAAAATGGGAATGATTGGGTTTTCATATATTGGCATGACGTGAAGATGAGTTTCAAGTCTAAGTATATATGTATATCTGCAATGTGTAACAGCACTTCTCACCATTTTGCGTGAAAGCCTAATGTAGATTAGTTTCTATATAGCTTTACACTGATGACTGACCCTCGCACAAAAACATCGATTCATTTGATGATTGCTAATTTTAAGGTATCATTTGTTACGATGATTGTTAAATGAAAGGAATCATTTGTTACGATTATTGTTAAATGCAAGGAATCATTTGTTACGAAGGTGTGTCTTCAAACTTATAATTTGAGGACTTGTGTTGTGTGGTTTGTAATTAAATATATTTTTCTTGCAATATTTACAGGAATGGAAAGCAGCTCTTATCAATAAGTGGTTTTGACGTAGCGGAAGCTTGATAAATAAAGGATAAAATACCCGAAGGTAGAAATAATTTTACTTCCACCGTAGTAGGAAGGCTTGCACAAGGCAATGATAAAATAATTCTGAAAATTCAGAATTACACAAAAGAAATGTAATTTGATTAATAATGAGATTGATTGTTTGACAAATACAAATCATGTGTTCCCTTTTTATAATAGGGATTTAACTAAAAATAAACAACATAAATATGCCTAAGAAGACTAAAATATTACATGGAAATATGAAATGTTTGTTTTGGTTTTCTAGACAATTATTATGCATATAATAATGTCTAGAAATATGAATTTGTTTTATCTAAAATATGTATACCGGGATCAAATATCATTCGGATATTTATGTTTCTCCAAATATGCATTATTCCTACATCATTCTCCCCCACTTTGTTTAAACTCGACCTCGAGTTTTTTTGTCCTTGGATAATAAACAGATGATGCTCTTGAAAATCCATATAGGGAGAAGTTTGTGCACCAATCTGCAAAAAGAAAGTTATTGAGGAATTATATTTGGTTAGTGGTGGAATGACAAAATCTATTCTCTCAAATGTTTCTTCATTTTTTGATAAAGTGGTGATGAGTGGTGAAGCAAGGGATGATGTGGAGATTTTTGGTGGAATAGCTGATGGTTTTCTGGCAGGGGGTAATATGAAGGTGGTGGTGACATGGAGTGGTGGTGGTGTGCCTGTGAGTGGAAGGGGTGATAGGATAAGTGGTGGTGGAATAGGTGAAAGTGCAATTAGTGACGATGGAGATGCAAGGAGTGGTTGTGGAGGTAAGGTTGTTGGCGGTGGAGGAGGATTTTGGATAGTTTGGAGGCGTTCCAAGAAACGACTACGGATTTGTAGTGTTTTTTCTTGATCTTCTATAAGACGATCCATCCGTTGACAAATATTTTTAAGCATAACCAAGATCTCTTGAAGACATTCATTTGACGCCATGGTCCAGGAGGAATGACTACTGATACCAATTGACGTAGCGGAAGCTTGATAAATAAAGGATAAAATACCCGAAGGTAGAAATAATTTTACTTCCACCGTAGTAGGAAGGCTTGCACAAGGCAATGATAAAATAATTCTGAAAATTCAGAATTACACAAAAGAAATGTAATTTGATTGATAATGAGATTGATTGTTTGACAAATACAAATCATGTGTTCCCTTTTTATAATAGGGATTTAACTAAAAATAAACAACATAAATGTGCCTAAGAAGACTAAAATATTACATGGAAATATGAAATGTTTGTTTTGGTTTTCTAGACAATTATTATGCATATAATAATGTCTAGAAATATGAATTTGTTTTATCTAAAATATGTATACCGGGATCAAATATCATTCGGATATTTATGTTTCTCCAAATATGCATTATTCCTACATCAGGTTTAGTAGACTATTGATGGTCCATTAGTCTTCATAGCTTTTCTAATTGACCTCATATGAAGTGAAGATAACTCAGCAGATTCAGTTTGCAAACTCATGCGAAAAGAATGGTCATGGATATAATGCAGAGAAGTGAATTCAAGTAATGTGGCGTGATGGCATGTTACATGTCCTGTTGGTAAGCTACAGTTTTGCCAAGCTTGCGCCACCTATTAAAATAAATTATACTCTCCCAGTTGCCTTTAGCGTAACAACATTTTTTATTACAATGATATATTAAAGTTGTGCGAGCATTACAGTTCACTATATGAAACACCAATCAATACAATCTATTACGTGATCTTTAAGTGAAATTGTACTATTATATGAGAAAGACTCCACATATGGAGAGTATGAAAGAGGAGTAAGAAAGACTTCATTCAAGACAAGAAATGTTGATGAGAACACGAGGTGTTTAACACCTAACCTAAGAATATGTATGAAGACACTCTTACCAATCGGACAACACTTAAAGAGAATCACAACATTACATCCATCATTTTCGCATGTGACCTAGTTATTCCCCCAATTATCATACAATATTAACAATATAATTAATGACAATTAATTACAAGAGTTATTATACATTTATGATAAATTGTACATATTAATTGCCAAACAAAAGTCAACATCGTTAAATTAAAAGATCAATTTTATTTCATAATTGCAAAAAGATTTTGACTTATTTGGACCTATCCATATTTAGCCAGAATAATTTCATTATTTCATATTAATAGGAAAAAAATTATGATAAAATTATTTTTAGTGAATGTGATCCCGCGGTTTGAAACAGCGGGATCCATATTTGTAGATGATCCCGCCGTTTCAAACAGCGGGATCCCTAAATAATTTAAAACGCGTCGTTTTTGATGCAAACATGTCACGCCACATAGGATCCAAATGCAACATAATTTTTATTTTAATGAGATCTTGTGAATCAAAATAGCATGATCCTATAAAAACATACATTTTTTGAAACTCAAAACTCAAACTTGACAAAACTGAAATAATATAACTCAAAATTAATAATTTTGATAATTTTCCCTAGTTTTAAGGTGTTGAATATTTACAAATAATAGTGTTTATCAACACTCTGGCATTCCCATAAAAAAAAAACACTCTGGCATTATCATGGAAATAAATTTTATAATGAGTATTTGGAATCATTTTTAGGGTGATTTTGAACATTTTAATTTAAGGATTGAAATCTAGATGGCATTAAATTTTATAGAAAACAAAATTACTTAATTTCAATAATTAATTTTGAATAATCATTTTTTAAAATTTGTAATTGAAAATTATGGTAGATTTTGAAAAATCATACAGTAATTGTATTTCACTATCTAATATCTTTATTAATTTTTTATTAATTAATAGTCGAAATTGTATAACCTGTGTCATGTCTTCATCCCTTCCTACCTGTTGAGTTCATGTTTGACCTCAATTCCATTGAAACTCAAACATCTGCCTAAAAATTTCAATACAACAATTTGAAAAATTATAAAAAATAATAGGTTTGAGTCATATTGTTTTGATTTCGGCAGATTTGAGTATCGAGTTTCAAATATGGCAATTTTTAAGGATCCTGCTGATTCACTTCGCGGATCCCTTTTTCAAAAATTACGTGGCGCTTTTATCCTATGTGGTGCGACATGTCTGCGTCTAAAAGATGTGTTTTTAATTTTAGGACTAATTATCACAAGATCGAATATTAAAATTTAACATTTTAAATTATCAACTAATTATTTCTTAATAGATTATTCTATGTTAATCTGAGGACTAATTATCGTATTCATTTGTTTATTAATATATTTAATTAGTGAAAGGTTATAGGAGGACATACATATTTTGGTAAGACGGAAGGACGTGATCTCAGCCGTTAATTTTTATCAATCTAACGGTTGATATTGGTAACCGTTCATCCCCAACCATCCGTGTTTTTTGCAAATCACACCGTTCCAATTAATTAAAAACCAACTTAATCTCAACCGTTGAATTAATCAAATCAACGACCTAAATTATATCTCTGTCTCAATAATATTCATATCTCTCTAGATTCCAACTCAATTAATTTCTTATATTATAAACGGACCACAGATCCAAGAGATTGACTTTATCAAGTTTGACGGTCCAAATTTGTTAAATAAAATTACTTTCTACCATGTCTCAAATACATTACATATCATCAACAGTACTAACAATATAATTAATTACTATTAATTACAAGAATTATTATACATTTATGGAAAAATTGTACCTTATCAATATCTAAATTATTACATATTAATTGCCAAACAAAAGTCAACATTATTAAATTAAAAGATCAAAATTATTTTATAATTGCAAAAAGATTTTGACTTATTTGGACCTATTCATATTTAGCCAAAATAATTTCATTATTCCATATTAACAGAAAAAATAATGATAAAAATTATTTTTGGTGAATGTAATCCCACGGTTTATGAAACAGCGGGATCCATATGTCTATACCGCGGGATCCCTAAATAATTAAAAACACATCATTTGATGCGGACGTGCCACGCTACATAGGATCCAAAGGCAATGTGATTTTTATTTTAAAGGGATCCCGCGGAATAAAACAACGGGATCTTAAAAAGATGACATTTTTGAAAATCAAAACTAAAAATTGACAAAACTGAAATAACATAACTCAAAGTTAATTTTTTTGATAATTTTCCAAACAATTTCCTAGCCCTCTAAACGGATTTTTTTGTCGAAAACCACCCTCTCAGTAACGAAACCACCCCTTCAATGTTTTTGTTGATATAACCACCTATCAATTCCAAATCGTAAAATCTTAACACCCCGTCGCCGGTTTCAATGTATTTTGCCGGAAAACTGGTCGTTGACTATGCTTGAAATATAATTTTTTAACCATAAAAAACTAATCTAATAACATCATAACCCAAAAATAAAAGCAATTAAAGATTAATGTTGAGAAATACTTTGATTTGTTGAGTTTGTAGTGATAGACTAAAATTTGTGTAATGAGTTTTTTGATAATTTAAGCACAATTGAACAAGAATAAAATCATATTAAGGTTAATGACATTATTTGATAAGTATATTAATGAAAAAATTTGATTTAAAGTATGGTCAACCTGGTCAACGGCCAATTTTCCGGCAAAAGACGCCGGAACCGGCGACGGAGTGTCAAAATTTAACGATTTAGAATTGATAGGTGGTTATCTCAAAAAAAGTGAAGGGATGGTTTCATTAAAATTTAGGTATTGAAAGGGTGGTTTTCGGGAAAAAACCCATTCTAAAAAAACCAATTGCACACCAACCTTAACATGCACTTATCCTCAATCTTTGTCAGCATCTCAAGACCATATTTACACCCCAACTACTTCAAAACCCTCCCACAACAACCATCTCCAATCCATCTATAAATAACACTATCCCTTCAACACTTTCTCATCACTCTTTACATTGTGTCCAACTCTCGTATCTTTCTTTCAATTTTCACAAAAGTCTTAGTCATAATGAAGAGTGGCAAAGTAGTCGCAGTTGCGGTGGGCTTGTTGTTCTTGTTAGCTGAAGTTATGTTCGTGGCTGAGTCTGTAACATGCAACCCTATTGAGCTAAGTCCATGCTTGCCCGCTATCACAAGTTCAGCACCGCCAACACCTCAATGTTGCTCCAAACTGAGTGAGCAACAACCTTGTTTCTGTGAATATATCCATAACCCGGCTTTCAAACCTTACATAGACAACCCCAGAGCAAGAGAGGTCTTGAATATTTGTCATATTCCTATTCCTAAATGTTGATGACGTTATTTGAATCGTGTAAGTGGTAATGTCATTATGTTGACTTGATGAATTCAATTATCAATTAATAAATCTTCAATGCTTGCAACTAGCTTCTTATTATCAATTTAACTCAAATCACTCGGTATAAAATTCCAAAAATACATGCGAAACTTAATTTTGGCCAAATCTTGTAGAGGTTCAAACGTAAATGGAATTCTGATTTTAAAAATGAAAATCTCGATTAGACCAATTGATATTGTATAATCTTCCAGTCTAAAATGAAAACAAATGAAATGGTACCCCACTAAGTCATTTTCTACGGAATTAGATCCCATACAGCCTGCTGCAATTTGCAGCAAAAAATAAAACTACGTAGTTTTGAAATGATGATAATCAAAACTACATCGTTTAGAAACAAAACTGCATCATTTTATTAAGGGTTCAGTAATTTTAAAATTAGGGTTACAGTAAAACGACGTAGTTTTATGTTTTACATGATTGAAACACCCCATTTTCTACCTGCAGATACATTCATTGATTTTTGAACTATAGATTTAATTAAAAATTAGTTTAATTATATAATCATATATAATACAATTTTTTTTACTTTAGTAACTTTATCTCAAATGTATGATTAATAAATTTGAAATGGATGATTCATGAACCATGCAATGTAAATTTACGAAAAAATAGTAAAGCTTTGAACTGTATTTCGTTACCACGCTTCTTTAAACTAAGATTGATCTATGGTGCATACATTTACAAAAAGTGGTTCATGACCATCGCTTTATAGATATTTAGTAAAATCAAATCAGCGCATTATATTTATATTAATTGAAATATTAACAAATAATATGGTTCATAAAATTATAAGAATGGTTCATAAACCACGTTTCATTAATTAGCGAATCATACGTCTGTTAGCCAATATAATACTGTTACGAATCAAGTTTCGTACTACAAATCAATTACGATTCAAGTTTCATTAATTAACAATCAAAGATGTTTTTTAAACAAACAAAACACGCATAATTTTCCTAAATATGTGGTGAATAATTCAAAATTTAAATTGGCATTATCATATAGTTGCCATAGTTT
The DNA here is from genome assembly GCA_006409495.1 of Sedum album. Classification (NCBI taxonomy): domain Eukaryota; kingdom Viridiplantae; phylum Streptophyta; class Magnoliopsida; order Saxifragales; family Crassulaceae; genus Sedum; species Sedum album. Next base: position 47,657 of record QZGG01001055.1, on the reverse strand, counting down.
AAGTAATGAGTTATTAAACAGGTATCATTATTTACGTGATAAAAACCGTTCGATTTGAGTAAATAAAAATAATATCTTACCCATTAAATAGAAACCGTTCGATTAAATATATGGACGGCCGAGATTTGTTTGCAGTTTTAATAGAAACTGTTTGTTTTCATTTGATCATTTACCATTTACAAATAATAGTGCTTATTAACACTCTAGCATTATCTTGGAAATAAATTTAATAATGAATATTTGTAATCAATTTTTAGGGTGATTTCAAACATTTTACATTAAGGATTGGGATCTAAATGACAAAATAACTTAATTTCAATAATTAATTTTTATTAGTCATTTTTTAAAACTTTGTAATTGAAAATGATGGTATATTTTGAAAAATAATACGATAATTGTATTTGACTACCTAAAATCTTCATTATTTTTTTATTAATCAATGGTCAAAATTGTATAATCTGTGTCATGTCTTCATTCCTTCCTATACCTGCTGAGTTCATGTTTGACCTCAATGCCATTGAAACTCAAACCTCTGCCTAAAAATTGCAATAGAACAATTTGGAAAATTATCAAAATTATTAGGAATCTCAGGGCCAGAGTTCAAATCTTGGCCTCACCATTTTTCCTCAGATTATTAGAATCCTGGTTCGAATCCTGGCCGCCACTGATGCCACGTAATTTGTATTTTAAGGGGATTCGCGGATTGAAATAGCAAGATCTTAAAAATATGACATTTTTGAAACTCAAAACTCAAACTTGACAAAACCAAAATAACATAACTCAAAATTAATACTTTTGATAATTCTGCGAACAATTTCCTAACATCTTCCACTAGTCTTAAGTTGGAGCTTTTTTTATTCACATATATTCTAAAAACACCAACTGCACACCAACTGCACACCAACCTTAACATGCACTTAACCTCAATCTTTGTCAGCATCTCAAGACCATAATTACACACCAACTACTTTAAAACCCTCCCACAACACAACCATCTCCAATCCATCTATAAATAACATCATTCCTTCACCACTCTCTCATCACTCTCTATATTGTGTCCAATTCTCATATCTTTCTCTAAGTCCTCACCAAGTTTTAGTGGCCATAATGAAGAGTAGCAAATTAGTTGTAGCTGCAATGGGCTTACTGTTCTTGTTAGCTGAAGTTGTGGTTGTGACCGAGTCTGTAACATGCAACCCTGTTGAGCTAAGTCCATGCTTGCCCGCTATCACAAGTTCAAAACCACCAACACCTCAATGTTGCTCCAAACTGAGGGAGCAACAACCTTGTTTCTGTAAATATGTCCATGATCCGGCTCTCAAACCTTACATAGACAGCCCCAGAGCTAAGGAGGTCTTAAATATTTGTCATGTTCCTATTCCTAAATGTTGATGATGTTTGTATGATTTGGGTCATGTAAATGGTAATGCCATTATGTTGACCTGATGAAATCAATTATCAATTAATAAATCCTCGGTATTTGCAATTCGTGTTTTACTAGTTCCAAAAAACGTAGCTCGTTACTATAAAGTTTAACTTACCTCACTGAGTCTGAAGTCTAAAAATACTATCATGTGTTAAAAGTGAAATAAAATCATATCATTTCTTTATCACAATGAGTATATTTGATGCGATAATTTGTCGAAATGAATTATCTTGTTCATTTATTTGTGATGAGAAATGCATTTTGCATAGATTATACCGAGTCATTGAAAGACTAAAATCTCCTTCCAAGATTTGGATTTGTGGTGAAAATTGGTATTATGACAATTTGAAAATAATTAACAAATGCTCATTTGTGATTATCACATTGGGCTAGAGAGTATGGTGCCAAATCTTGTAGGGCTTGTGCCCCATTCCCCTTGGACTCTCCCCTTAATAATATATAAATTGATAAGTGCGGTTCAAACGTGAATCGAATTGAAGACGTCAATCTCGGTCGGACCGATAGATGTTCGGTTAGTTGATGTGTTGAACTGAGTCAACTCTATCTAGGAAAAATTGTAAAAAGTCTGCCAATAAAATCATTTTGTTATATCTATAGACGTGTCTAGCCTTGAGTGTAGATTTCTTGCAACCCTTTTTTATAATGTGCAAATTCAATATAAACTGTTTGTATATTCGAATTTGGATACATGCAACTCATAAACGATAAAAGTAGTATTAATAATATGTCCTGTCATTCCGCTCAAACATTATTGTCATAATAAAGTAGACAGTGTGGAGACCTCAAAGTTATTTAAACATCATGATATGATAGATTTCAAAGTTACTTGCAAAGTAGCTACACATCCATCACTTACAGAGATCGTACATAACATAATTCATAAAACATTTTCCAGTGTAGATGACAATGAACCACACTACATGGCCAGTTATCATCTACAATGCCAAATGAACATAACTAAGATCTCTCTTTTATTCCTTTATTCTGAAACTCACATCCTTTAACAGTTGGGATAAGCCACCTTGCAAGCACTCACAACTCTCCTAGCGTTAGGGTTGTTAATGTAAGGAGCAAAAGCAGGATTGTTTTTGTATTCACACAAACATGTCGGGCCTTGCCTTTTGAGGTTTGAACAACATGTCTTAGATGGTGGTGCACTTGAAGTCAATGCATCTATGCAAGATGAAAGCGCTCCCGCGTTGCAATTAGCTGCCTCGGCCATCAAAGCGACATGCGACGAGAGCAACATGGTGATTGCAAACATAACGTAAAGAGTTGTTGCTGCAGTGTTGATCTTTTTCGCCATGTCAACAAATGGTGAGCAAGTGAACTTTGGTTGTGACTTTGATATGAGAAGGTTTGAGCTTGTGTAGGGAGTGAAGTGTATGGAGAGGAGTGTGTGTTTAAATAGATTTAGTGGAGAGGCTAAGTGATAGTGATTAGTGAGTGGACTTCATCTCCATGTTATGGTAGTTGGAATAGGAGAATTGAAATAAATAGAAAGGTAGTTGGATGGTGGGAGTATGCTAAAATTGAAAGGTGGTGAATGAGACTGTATCTAGTGGCTGTATGAATTAAATAGGATAAGTTGACATTTTAGGGCCACACCACAGGGCTCTAAGTCCTGAGTGTATTTTTATCTCGAATCTGACGTTTATAAATAATTTCAAAAATAAAGATTATTTTTATCCTGAGTGCTAAAATTTCATAGATTTTCTTCTAGAACATAATATTTATTCGTATAATGGATTTCGTGTCTGGCGTTAAGATAGGTGGCACTCATTAAGACAAAAAATTAAGGAAAGTTCATGGCAGTGTGTCATTTAATGAGTGGATTGCGTCAATTTTCGTTTTATTAATTTAACCACTAATAAGTATTTAATGTGATTAATTATGCGTTCATTTTGTCAACAAAACAATAACTTCATTAGACACTGTTTTCCAGATGCTATATATTTTTCCCAAAGTCACTTTGCTTGCTTCCAAATCGACATGGTTTTCATCTTTATTTCCACCCACTTGATTGTCGTGTCAATCAAATTTATACAAGATGGGTTCGCGTCTGTTTCAATTTTCGTGTTGGAATTCAAGTTTTTCTCACGAGACCAAAGATTAATTTTTATACGAAAATCACATAAAGCATACAAAGTTTATCTTGATGGAGGAGATTGTCATCAAGCTAAACCTTTGAATCTTTTCCGTGACACATATCCACTACAAAATGCAACTTTCTTCTTTAAATAAGCAACAATAGTATTGTTAGAGTTAAAAGTAAATTAAATATCTTCTCAATTTCTATTCAAATATTCTTTTCTCTATGACAATAGAAGGGAACAAAGTTCAATATCTGTATTGCATTCAAACATTATCAATGAAATGTGCAGCTAAACTTAGGTTGTTGATCCCTAGCATTGAAGTTCAAGTAATAGTTTTATTAGACAAATATGTTGTGATGATTGATTAAACAATTGCGATTAGAGTTGCTTTTTAATAAAATTAATGGTTGAATTTGTAAAATTCGGGAGTCGTTGAGAGTGAGGATTATTAATGTCAATCGTTAAATTAATAGAAAACAATGACCGAGATGGTGTCTCTCCTTTTGAAATTCTATCGCTTTAAATAGATTTGTCCCAGCACACTGATTAGCATGTCATATGTTTTTTATTATCTATAATAGCTTATGCTTAAGTAGTTAACAATAATAACGCAGTCACATGTAAACAATTTGTTAACCTAGTTTAGGACTACTAGTTTGTTATGTTAAGAACTCTCTTTCAGATTCAACGAGTATAGTTTCACTATATGAGTTTAGTACATCGTTACAAGAGCCACTCATGACGATCTATACAACAACTCTAGGAAATAAAACTTACATATCTTTAGGTAGACAAACCTTCTCCTACCCGTCTACAACAGATACTACCAGAGGTTAGTCACATTTCGTTCCTATAATCAACCGCTGCAGTAGGGTATCAGTTACACTAATATGCATGGTATAATTGTCATGCCATTGCTCCAACGGAACAAACTTCTTCTATCTCCTCCAAATCTCTTGGATGAATGAAATGTATAAGCTTTTGATTTATGCTTGGGGATAATGAATTCATGGATTATTATCTTCTATTTATAGGCTGGGATATAAGAATTCCTAATGACATTCGTATTACTAATTTCGTTTGGGATTCTAAAAATGAGATTAGGAGACATTTTCCGTCATAGCTCTTGTCTGCTTCCATTCATAGCTCAACACTGTTTGCAATCTGAGGCAACCTTCAAGATAGACATGTCAAATTTATCCATCCGTTTATTGTCCATCATCCGTCCGTTTAAATCAATCCATTAACCATCCGATAAGTTAAACGGATAAAGTTATCCATCCGTTTACCATCCGTTTATTAAATGGATGAAACGGATGAAACATATCCATTTACCATCCATTTAATAAACGGATGGTAAACGGATTGACGGATGAACCACTATCCATTTACCATCCGTTTATTATCCTATTACCATCTATTTATAATTAACTCATAAACGGTAAACGGATGATGAATGGATAAACGGATGGTAAATGGATATGAATGATAAACGGATGATAAATGGATAAACGGATGGTAAATGGATATGGATGATAAACGGATAAACGGATGATAAACGAATAAATTGATTATCCATTAATCCACCATCCGTTTACAATCCGTCCATTTTATCAAGGAATGCACAAAAATGACCCGGACCGGGACCCCGGACCGGACCGGATTTTCTCGGGTCGGGCCAAGACCGGACCGGAATATTTCGGGTCGGGTCGGTCTTCGGGTCGTGAGTTTTAGAAATTTCCGGGTCGTGAGTTTTAGAAATTTCCGGGTCATGACCCGGACCGGAACCGGATTTTTATTTAAAATTACACTAAAATGATCCGGGTCGACCCGGACCGGACCGGGACCGGACCGGAATTACACGGGTCGGGTCGGTCCTCGGGTCACCCATTGAATAAAACCCGGGTCATCGGGTCAACCCCGACCGGGTCAATCTGGGTCGGGTCGACCCGGATGTGCATCCCTAATTTTATGCATTTAAGTTTAACGGATTAAACGGATGACAACCGTTTATCATCCGTCCATTTACCGTCCATCCATTTATCACCGGTCCATCCGTTTTGACGGGTCTACTTCAAGACTTGAGTTATATACTTTTTCAAAACATCACATACCTTCTGGAACTACATTTCTCATAATTTTCTTCATCCTTCTTGAACTCAATCCAATTTTAAAAATTATAACTATTAGGCAAACAATAAAAATTCAATAAATTCAATCCTACGATTTTTTAATATATTTATTCTAAAACTCAATATTAACAATTAATATTTTCGTATCGAAATACCAATTTGATCCAAATACTTCAAAACCATTAATTTATTTGGGTAAGTATAGATTTCCAAAACTTTGGTCTGCCCCTACTAGACACGACTCTAAAACTCGTTCCACTTAACAATTCCAACTAGTGTGTACCTTAAATTGACACAACTCAGCTGTGCACACAACCGGCCTCAAATTAACTTACACATATGACAACCTCAATCAGATACTATCTCAAACAAACACAAATATGTGTGGCATATATTCCACCAGTACGTGTTCTCTCAAATACCTCTTGACAAAATTCTGTCACTCGATACTCAGCCCAAAATCCAAAATCACAAACTCCATACAAATATATAGTTTGTTTTGTAGTGGAGTCTGGTACAAGAACAAGACATTGCTACAAAATGTGTCTCCATTAAAATTATGAAAATAAACAATGGATTTATTAACATCGAATTACTTTATATAAATTGAAACAAGAAAAACATGTTGGCCGATTGTTCCAACATCAGCCACAGACAGAGTCAGTCATCTCATCTCCAACTTAAGCCAATTTTTATTTGTGTTCTTTATCCAGTTTCATTCACCACTTCAATTAATCCGTAGCAAAGCAGTCCCAGCTTTCTTGAATCAGTTCCGAGGTACAATGAGTGTCTCTGTCTGTTGTTTCAAAATGTGTTTCTGGGTTTGTTTTGGTTTAGGGTTTTGAGCTATAATTCGCTTCTTTACTAATTTGCAGGTTTTTGGGAATGGATAGAGTTGGTGAAGTTGATGGTAGGAGGAGAATTGGGTCCGTTAAAGCAGCTATTAATATGTTTGGAGAGAAAATTTCTGATGCCAAATACTCACCTAAAAAGGCTACCATGGATTATGCTGAGGTATTCATTTCTAAGCTTTGTTGAATTTTGAGTTTAGTCAACTGCTGAATTCGTTTGAAGGTTTTGGAGTTGATTAGTTTAGTTTTTGTTCGATTTAGAAGCATAATTTGAGGACAAGAGAAATGCATGAAGCTAGGAGGGACATTGATGGTTACAATGAGAGCAGGAGAGCTGAATTTTACAAAAACTCAAGCAGAAGCGGAGCTTTACAAAGCGAAGAAGGTCGTGATGGACCTTAAGTCTAGAATAGAGGAAACTAATATGAGTGTAAGAACTCAACGAAAAGATGTGGTGAGGATGGAGATGGTAGGAAGGGGTGAAGGAGAGGAGGCAATAGTTGATGATAATGGGATGTGCGAGGGGTCTTTGTATGCTGAAATTATGAAGGAGTTGGAGTTTGTGAAGCGGGATTTAAGTAGATTAAAGATGGATATGAAATCAGTCTTGGAGGAGAAAATGGCGGCAGAGAAAGAAATTGAAGCATCAAAAGTGAAATTGTTAAATTTGATGACTAAAGCTGAGGAGATTAGGATGGAGATTGATGAGGCTAATGAAGAGCAGGTGCTGGTAGAGCTGGCCAAGATCGAGGCATTGAGAGAATTTGAAGCCATTGACGAGCGGCAGAGAGAGATAGAACTCAAAAAGTACGTATCTAAGCTGGAAGAGGCTAAGAAACAAAAGGAGGGGATGGTCAAACAGATAGAGTCCGCAGAGGACCTTGAAAGCAAATTGGCCTGCACGATCGCTGATGTTGACATGTTCCAAAATGAGCTGATGTTGTTAAAAGAGCTGGACAGTGTAGCTAAAGAAAGCAACAGCTTTAATTTACAGCAGCATGAAGAGGAACAGAAAAGGTTGCTCGAATCAGTTAGTAAGGAGTTGGATGAGGCGAAGAGAGAGCTCACTCTTATCAAAGATGAAGGCTTTCAGTTCATGGCGTCAATGGATGTCATAAGAAATGAACTCAGGCTTGTGAGGGAAGAAACAGCTAGATTAAGGAAAGCTGAAGATAAAGCTGACACGGTCATCAAAAATTTGAACTCGAAGCTTTTGAGAGCTAAGTCTCAGTTGGAAGCTGTTACTGCAGCAGAGGAGAAGGCGAGAGCGATTGCATCGAATCTGACTCTCACTCTTGATCAACTGACAGCTGAAGCGGAGACAGCACAGAAGGAAAAGGAGCTAATTCTTGACGAGACTAAATCCTTGAAGGCAGAAATTGAAAAGACTGAATTCGATATCGACACTAATGAGGATAAACTACAAGTTTCTTTGCAGGAGCTTGAGCTAGTGAAGTCATCTGAAGTGGAGGCACTTGAAAAGTTAAGGATGTTAACTGAAGAAATAATGAGAGCAAGGGCTTCAACAGCGCAAAGTGGCTCATTTATCACATTATCAAAGTTTGAATACGAGTACTTGACTGGATGTGCTTCCGGTGCTGAAGAGATAGCGGATAAGAAAGTGGCAGCAGCTCAAGCTTGGATCGAGGCATTAAAAGCCGGTGAAAGGGAAATAATAATGAGAACAGAAGCTGTTCAGAGAGAAATACGAGAGTTGAGGATGGAAGAAGAGCATGAGGCATTTAGAGCAGACAAGTCGCAGTCTGCAAAGCGAGTAGTGGAAGGAGAATTACAAAGCTGGAAGAAAAAGAGTGGCAAATCAGTGAATCCGATATGCAGCTTGCTGTAGCTATGCCTAGAAAGTCATTTAAAGAGAATGGGAGCGTAGCGGCGATTAGAAGACCGATAAGGGTCAGGAAGAGTATCAGCTCACCTGCACCTCGGCACACCAAAACAGGTTATTTCTCTGGCAAGAATAGAAAAAAGGAAGTTTCAAAAACATCGTCACTGTTCAGCAGCAAGACAACTGACACGGTTGAATAACAATGACAAGAGACCACAGTGTCAACGCCAACACAAAAATTATATTTTCCGGCCGAAGTCCATATTTATTTACCTTTTATTTTCTCTTGAATCTTGCTTATTGGCATCTGTTGTTCATAATCTTGTATGTTCAGGAATATTGATACTTTTTTGTGAATGAGGATTGAGGAACCTCTGTTATTCATTATCTTGAGCAGAAGTTCAAATGTACTTACCCAATGTGACCTACTCTCTCCGTCCCATAATTTATGTCTCATTTGATTCTTTGCATGGTTTTTAAGGAATGGAAGAAAAAGCAAGTAAAATAAGTAGATAGTTATGTGGTGAGGAAAGAGAAAAAAAGTGATTTGATAGATAATAAGTAGTGAAAAAGGAGAGATATGAGAAATATGTGATGGAAAATTAAAGAAACATGTTCATTTATGGTAAGATTTAGAAATGAAAAGATGATTTTTGGACACCCAAAAAGAAAATGTGACATTAATAATGGGACAGAGGGAGTATCTATTACCATTTTGACTACTTTTAGGCGACATATTAATACTTTTTCATTTTTAATGAATTATTATCTCTTTTTTTGATCTCGTAAATTCGAAAGAAAGTGTTTTTCCGAAAATTCACCCGCTTTTATTTCATTACAAATATTCAAAATCACATTTTAATTTCCTTTTGAGAAAATGCAAAATAAAGTATACATTGATAGAAGCAAATTGCAGAACGTGAAAATGATAAAACTCTGCTGTGTAAAATAAAAATACACTCTTTTTTTTTGACAACAAAATAAAAATACACTTGAAAAGCGGTTAAAACGAACCAATTCAAATGTCCAAAACGATTCGCTTCCCATTACCCGACTTCCGATCGACCCGAGCAGTGAACCCGTTTCCATACCCAACACCCTGCCCGAACCCGATACCAAACCCGACACCACAACCAAACCCTAATCCGAACGCGAGGTTGAGATGATTCCAAGGCGAACCTCCATAGCCAGCTCCTCCAACCAAACCTAATCCTAATCCGACTCCACACCCTACGCCGACGCCATACCCGGGGCCGAGTATTGACTCCTCCGTCTTACGGCGGTAGTCGCGGATGAACTTGGGGACTGGGAATTGAGTGTCATGGGATTTGGGTTTGTTGGTGAAGTCCATTCCTTTCCACTCCCAGATTGCCTTTTTTGGTTTCATCGAGGTTATCACGAGTGACGGATAAACGGATATCTGGACAATCAGATGTGGCCACACAACTTAGATTTTTTGAGATTGCAGAAAAGTGTTCTCCTTTACCGACGAGTAATGGAATAAACACGTATTGTTTTAAATTAAAATTAGATATTGATTTGTAAAAAATAAAAATATTTGAATTTATAAAAACGGAAAATGTTCACGAATGAGGAGTTAAATTATGTGAGAAAGAAGATATTTGTTAATCTCGATAATTGTCAAGCTCCATCTACGGCGTATTTTTTACTAATTCATTTAAATTTTAATTAATTTCAATCACTATTATTCTGGATTAATCACTAGATTCAAATTAAATCTCATTGTCTCACATAAATTATTTATTTCTTTAAATTTGATGATTATTTTTTATTAATTTTTACTTAACTTTCTTATGTAAAGGTTGTATCATGTGTATCCATCTATTTTGCGGACTTGTGAATCTCATTTTGCATATGTTAATTGCACTTCTCAGTAGATGAGATTGAACCACATTATTGCATTTATCATTGCATTTGCAAAGTAGAGTTGAAGAGTCGCCAAAAATGATGTATCCACATGATACAATTAGTGGCGGATCTAGAATGAGTTTTGACTGAACAAGTCTTTCTACACCAAAAATGAGGGGGGACAAAACATCAAATAATCAAGATTTTAGCGAAATTTACTCTTGATTAAAAACGACTTTTAAAATTTACTGGGGTCACGCCCCCTATTGCTTGTGCATGGATCCGCCCCTAGATACAATCTCTTCCTATGCATATGTTCTCAGAGGTTGTATTATGTGGATCTATATATTTTAGTGGACTCGTGAATCCTACTTTGCATCCGTTGATTATATTTTATTAATGTATCAGATTGCACCACGTCATTGCACTTGTCACGTGCAATGTCACGTGTAAAACATGTACAACTCAACTGTCGAATTAATGTGTTAACACAATCTCGTATATTGAGAAAATAGAATGACGGATACAAAGTGGAATTCCCAAATTCATCAAAAAAAGTGAATACATACAAGAGTTCGGTCCGAGCCCAATGCATATGTGCATTCTGGGATTCCGCTATTTGTACTTTTGTATTAACTATATGTACGTCCCATTTGCATTTATGCATTTCGTTACACGACAAACTAGTTGCACAAAATGATAAAAAAATAAAGGGTTTTTTAGCGAAAACCACCCGCCCAATAGGGCAATTTGAGACAAACCACCCCTCCAACTTTTTTTTAAAAAATAACCACCCCTTAATTGTAACGGTACTCAATCATGCCACCCCTTGCACTGTTCCGGCGTTGACTATCATTAAACCCGCCGTTGACTCATCTGAATTTTAATTAAATTTCAAAATAAATCTTAATTAAATTAATTAATTACTAATCTAATCACATCATCCATCTAAAAGACAATTTCTAAAAAACAGAACCGTGCAATATTATATTTTAAATTTTATAATTACATGTTTATGTTCAACTAAATATTTTAAAATAATTATTATTTGTATATCGTTGGGAATGTAGCCAAATCAGTTTTATAATTATAAATTTTAAAATCTTATTAACATTATATTCCGAATTATATTTTATTTATATATTTATATAAACATTTTTTGTTTAGTTTAGTTAATTTTTATATAGTAATATTTTTAGTAACATTATAATTTATCTTTTAATTCACATATAATTATGATTACTCTTATAATTTTTGGGTCCTTTTTTATAATTTAAATTTAAACTTATGAATTAATTTAAATTTGGTTGATGTTAAATTTTATTTTTTATTACTGTAATATTTTTAGCTTAGTTTATTTAATTTATTAATATTTTTTGTTTTATTTAATAATATAATTTTTTTTATTTATATATAATAATTATAATTGTCATAATTTTGGACCATAACCGAACCATACCACAATTTAAAACTTATCAATTAATATAAATTTTGATTGATATTAAATTATTTATTTTATATTATTATAAAAATTTAGCTTAGTTTATTTTATTTTATTAATATTTTTTATTTAATAATATAATATGCAGTTTTATTTATATGAATGATGTGATTAGATTAGTAATTAATTAATTTAATTAAGATTTATTTTGAAATTTAATTAAAATTCAGATGAGTCAACGGCGGGTTTAATGATAGTCAACGCCGGAACAGTGCAAGGGGTGGCATGATTGAGTACCGTTACAATTAAGGGGTGGTTATTTTAAAAAAAATGTTGGAGGGGTGGTTTGTCTCAAATTGCCCTATTGGGCGGGTGGTTTTCGCTAAAAAACCCAAAAATAAAAGTACAAATCTACAACTATTGGATCAGTGCTATTGTTGGTTCGCATGTATCGCAGATGAAGAGGTGGGTTGCAAATTAACCGACCTCTCATACAATCCTATGTTCTCAATTATACAAATAAAAATAAAACAATTTTAAAGAAAAAACAAAGTTGTTGAAACAGGGGCTTGCGGTCGCGTAAAGCGATGCATTCAAAATGAGGAGCGTGACGACAATAGACGAAAAACTCCATGGCCGAATTGCCCAAACTGCTTTCCCCCAAACGCCTACTCAGCCTCCTCAAATCCCAAAAGAACCCTAATTCCGCCCTCACCCTGTTCGACTCAGCGACTCGCCATCCCGGTTTCACTCACTCCCGCTCCACATTCCACCACATCCTCCGCCGACTCCTCCTTTACCCACAACTCGTCGTACACGTTCCTCGCATCACTGAACTCATCAAAACCCAGAAATGTCTTTGCACTGAAGATGTCGCTTTAACTTAATCAAAACGTATACCAAGAACCAAATGACGGACAGGGCCCTTGACGTGTTTAATCGGATGGGTGAGGTGTTTGGATGCGAGGCGGGTGTTAGATCGTATAACTCATTGTTGAATGCTTTTGCGGAAGCTAGGGATTGGGATAAAGCTGAGGCCTTTTTTGCTTATTTTCAGACTGCTGGAGTTGAGCCTAATTTGGAGACTTTTAATGTTTTGATTAAGATTGCTTGCAAGAAGAAGCAGTTTGGTAAGGCTAGAGAGCTGTTGGAATGTATATGGAAGAGTGATACGAGGCCAAATGTTTTAAGTTATGGTACTGTGATTAATGCAATGGTGAAAAATGGGGACTTAGTTGATGCATATGAACTGTTTGTCGAAATGTCTGAAAGAGGTGTTACGCCAGATGTGATGTTTATAATATCTTGATCAATGGGTATTTTGAGAAAGGAGATTTTGTGAGGGCAAATGATATCTGGGAGAGGCTGGTTAAAGGGTCTAGTGTTTTTCCGAATGTCACCACTTACAATGTTATGATTAACGGACTTTGTAAGTGCGGGAAGTTTGATAAAAGTATGGAGTTTTGGGAAAGGATGAAAAAGAATGGAAGGCCAGAAGATTTATATACTTGTAGTACTTTGATTCATGGGCTGTGCGATCGGAATGTTGATGTAGCTGAGACAGTGTTATGTTCGGGTTGTTGATAGCGGGGTGGTGCCCGATGCTGTTATTTGTAATGCAATACTTGGTGGCTTTTTCAGCAAGAAGAAGCTGATTGAATGTGATTCATTGTGGGAGTCCATGGGAAAATGGAACTCTCGCAGTGTAGCCAGTTACAACATAATGATAAAAGGATTGTTAGAAAATACGAAAGTGGACAAGGCAATTTGTATATGGGAGTCAATGACCACTAATAAGTTCTTTGCTGATTCCAAAACTTACGGAGTCCTAGTTCAGGGGCTTTGTAAAAATGGCTATTTAAATCAAGCATTAAGGATCGTGCAGGATGCAGAAAGACAGAGCATTACTATGGATACTTACGCATATTCACCTTTGGTTAATTGGTTATGTAAATCAGGGAGGTTAATTGAAGCTGTGACATTGCTTGGTCTGATGGTAAAGCGTGGTTACACGGTCAATTCCCATGTGTGCAATGCACTAATATACGGTTTTGCACAGACTTCAAAACTCGATGATGCAATAAGGTTCTTCAGGAAAATGAACACTGACGACTGCATTCCAACTATTCACACTTACAACAATTTGCTAAATGGTTTGTGCAAAGCAGGCCGATTTAGCGATTCATACACTCTTGTAAAGGAAATGCTGGAAAAAGGGTGGAAGCTGGACAAAATTACTTTCAGCATGTTGATAAGTGGGCTCTGCCAAAGTGAGAATGTAAGCATGGCCCTAAGATTGTGGTCGTATTTGTTGGAGCAGGATGTTAAGCCTGATGTAACCCTTTACAATATGATGATTCACGGGCTATGCTCAGCAGGTAAGGTGGAAGATGGCTTGCAGCTGTATTCTACGATGAGAAAGTTGAGATACACTCCAGACCTTGTAACTCATAATACATTAATGGATGGTCTTTATAAGGCTGGCAGGTTTGAGGAGGCCTCAAATATGTGGAATCTAATATCGGAGAATGGGCTGCAGCCAGATGTAATCTCCTACAACATAACTCTTAAGGGACTTTGTTCATACAATAAATTACATATTGCCATGGAATGTTTGAATGATGCTGTGAACCGAGATATTATTCCAACCATCGTCACATGGAACATACTAGTCCGAGCAGTAATACCTTGTGGAAATTTATAACCCTGTTAGGCCTTTGAGGTAAATAACCATTGTTTTCTTCGTTTCTTTGATTGGTTCAATTTCTGACCAAAGAACTGGTAGCCGGTAGGAGTGACACTATTAAACTTGCAGCTCAACTCCAACCAGCCTTCATGGAATTTGGGGTGTCATTTGGCCTTCATGTGGTTTTCTGTTTGGTGATCATGCCCTTTTTGAGTGAATTGTCACGGTCATCTCTTAACCCCAAGATTTATGTGAGGTACTCTCAGTGTTATTTTGTTTCGTACCATTTTACATGTTGAGTTGCTAACATGTTTTTCTAATATGGCACAAGATTGAATGTCAAAATTTTGATGGATGTGACTGGGAGCTGCCCGTAGCTTCTTATAATGTTAGTGGCAGTGGCTAACAGAAAATGGTAAGCTCCTTCTAATTTTGCAATTTTCTTTTATTCTTTTGCTGAACTCCAGTCCTATATCGCTCAGGATTGCTGACATGAAATTATGGGACTTGTAGTTTTGTGGGAAATTCTTGAAAATACGGGGTTGATCAGCTTATTTGAATGATCACTTGACCCTAGTCTTGTGCAAGCGTCGATATGAAGTTTTTGCAACATTTACCATTTAAAATGTTGCAACACAGTTGATGCACAAATACCCGAATGAACAGGTTGCAGTGATTATGATTTGGTTCTATAGATCATGGCATTTGGTCGGGATATTTAGGATTATAATGTGGATATCATCATCATACACAAAGCATCACGAACAGATAATAATGTTTTGGTGATTAGAGTTATATCACCAAAGCAGATACAAATGATGCGAAATAGTAGCTGCGTGATCTATCAATCCGAGGCAATGAGTTTTTTGTTTTGGGCTATTAATCATGCTATATTCAAGAACATTTCCTGTTTAAGTTTCAAACATAAGATATTAAGATATCATTCTTATAAAATAATTTCACTATGTTCTGTTCACAATTCATATCTGTCTTCTTCTTTTGTCTGTTTCAGAGATCAGACTTTGTTCAAAGATGTATAAGGAAAGAAGTCCCACCAGAATTGGCCCAAGAGCTGTGATCTACTTCCGTCAAATGAGGAAGAACTGGCACATTAGCAATGCTAATCCCAACAAGACCCATTACTGCAAGGTGAACATTCCTAAATTTCTGGTCTTTGATCCAGCACTAGCCACCTCTTTTATCTTTTCAGCATCTTTGCTTTTATTTAATCCACCAGTGGCTTACTCTGGCCAAGACTCTTGAGGAACATGCCTCAATCTCTATCCTCAATCTCTTCCAGCTTCTTTTCCTGCATCTCTATCCTCTACCTATTCAGCTCAGACTGTTCTTTCAAACCTTTCTATGATGCTCTTTAAACTATTCGTTATCTGTTGTTGAAATCAAGTAGCCTATTACTGACATTTCATTTTGTGCTCTATATGTGTAGTTAACGTGCCGAAACGGACCTTGATTTGGCTTGGTCAAGTCCTATGATTGCTTCCTCACCCAGCTTTACCTTCCTCTGCAAATTTAGTTCAATAAGCAGATCGCTCATCTAAATAGTTGGTGAGGCGCATTTTCTGCGTTTACAGCATGCCTATTCGAGAAAGTATATCCTGACTTTGTGTATCCCCTCCAGCCGGTTGGACCTCATAGTCGCCATCTATTGACCTTGAAAGACAGAATGGAACAGTGTCGGTTCGTTTAAGTTTAAGTGTGAAAATTGGCATTTATGGTTGGATGCAAGGCTTTTCGAATGGCCTTCAGGGGTATCATCTCACGCCTCTGTAATATGCAAGTTCTCAGTTTAGAAAGAAAAGACTGCAAATGAGGATCTCCAATATACAGTCTTCAAAAATCGTATACAGTATTATTTATAAAACAGAAGACTTGCACCCTTCCAAGAATATCTACATGTCGTTGAAGTCATTCAGACCTAACATTTGTTGTTGGAACTACTCCTTCATTTCCAGCAAGGACTAAGTACTTGTCTTTCCTTGTAAGTTTCGTGCTCTCAAAATTCAGAGTCTTCGCAAGCTCGCTTTGCACTTGATTAGCAATGTCAAATCTCCTCGAGTCCCTCCCAGTTTCACCATCAGCTGACTTGGATGATGATGACAGACCCTGAACATGATCCAACAGTTTGATGCAGTAGGAAGGAGATGGGTTCATGAGAAAGAAAATAGGGTCTAAGCACTTAAGTCCGCCAGCAGTTGTTCCATAGAACATGCTCACTTTACAGTCCATGGCCACCGGGACTATGGTTTCACTCATTTCTGCAAACAAAGGACTGAACCTCAGTAAGTATGGTTCTCTGCATGTTGTTCCTTCAGGACAGACCACCAAGTCACCTTGATTCAGCATCTGAGCCATCAGCTTTGAGTCCTTGCTTAGGCTTCTTGTAAGCCTGACAGTTTTGATTGGGGCCAGAATCTCTGACAATCTACTGAGGCTGTATGTGACTGCTGTAAGATTTTTCTTCAGACCGAAACTTAAGTACAGAGGGTCAAGGAGAGTCCTGTGATTGCAAACATATAAGATGCCTTTAGACTTTGGTCCTGTCGACACATTATGATTCTTTGTTAGTACAATGCTCAGTCCGCTGAAAGCTAATAAAGGACCGCCTATATTGTAAGGAAGGAGTAATGCAGTCGAGGCTCGAATGATGGCAAGCAAAACCCCGAAAGGAAACCACATGAACATGGCAATGCAGGAAAATACTGTCGGCCTAAAAGCCAATCTGCCATCATGGAAGACTAATGGCTCTGGATATTTCTCCCTGGGGAGCAGCTTCCAGCTGCTTCTTTCAGACTCATTTGTCAACAAAATTTCATCACAGCTTGACACAAACTGTCTATCAATGGAGCTGTTGATGCTGCTGATGCCAACAACAACATTAGTATCATCAGCAGACATGTTACTGGTCTTCTTATCTTCCATCAGTCCAGTAAAGTAGCCATGGAACACTTGAGGTCTCTCCCAAAAACTTCGTCGAAACCCAGGTAGTCCTTCAGAAAGCATTCAATCATAACTTGGGGCATGTCACTCACACCAATCTTCTTATCCACTTTGGTGTTCTTCATCACCTCAAAGCCCTCCATCCCAACATTTTCTAGGTAATACTTTGGCAAAACAGAAGCACCTATTCGGAAGCAGTCCTTTTTTAAGCCACAGAAGCAAACCATGACCATCATCTTCAAGCGAACTTGGCATGTCGAAAACCACAGCAGAGGATAAACGAGAAGTAAAATCAAGGCTCTTAGGATACTTCCAGCCTCAAAAGCCACTAGCATGAAGTAAGGGAACACGTTGGAAGACTTCAGTAGACCATTTTCGACATTACAAATGACAGTAGTCTTTTCTAAACAGTCTGTTCTTGCAAAGGAACTGTGTCGTCGAAACTTAGAGCGGCTGGACAAACTACTAGAATTCCTGTTAAGGTATATGGAGCTGTTGGTTCTTAGTTGCTTGACGAGAAAGTGTTTAGTCAGTGAGATGGATCTTGAAAAGACATTGATTGCCATATCTACTGAACAACGAAAAGAAAAGTGTTACTAGATTTTTAAGATGGTACGAACAAGAGAGGAATATAAGATTATACTAAGGTGGAGCTTGGCTATATATTGGAGTCTAGCAGAGAATGAGTCGTTCTTTTGTTGAATCCCCACGAACAGACCTTATCGCACAAGTATATGTTTCTGCACGCGGCAAACAAGTCAACTCTGGCAGATTCCAAAAAATGAATTTAATGCCAGCAGCATTTTACTAAGGCTATGAAGAAAAAATATATGAAGTCTACAAATGAGTAGTGTTATATGCTTATAACGTCCACTTCAACGACAAGTCAGTTTTACAAGATCTCTACGTTGGCCGAGTCGGATGGAATGCAAAGACCGCCGAGGTGAAGTGAACATATCGAGGACGAGAAGAAATTAATATGATATAGTAGAAGTTAAGCTTCTTCTGAAGTATTCTTAGTCTGAATAAAGGTTGCATTAAATATGAGATATGAACCTGATAGTTCATGAGCTCGCCAAGTTGTCCGAATGAGGTCCATTAGTAATAAATAGAGTGCAGAAATATCAGAACTCCACAAAAAGAATGAGAAAAGGATCAAAGTTATGCGCCAGCAGCAGACATTATGTGATGTTACCATCGAACTTGTTCATTGGTCTTATTTGGCGCGTTGTGAACTATGCTGCCGTGTTTGCCTTGGTGAACCAGAATGTCAAAGAGGGCTTCTATAGTGCTTGAAATGCTAATTACAGTTCCAACGTTTCCATCTATACATCAACTTGACTTGGCTTGTTCTAAATTGTGCATTAATGTTGAAATACTAGCCCAACTCAACATTAGTTTTCTCATTACCGAAAAAATATCAGCTTAAATGCAAATACTCCGGAGAATGCTTCCACTGTATTACAAAGTCATACAAGCTCTAATGGTTCAACTTGCATTTGTATGCCTCGTTGGATCATTCCTCTTCAGTAAGACCTGTTAAGCCTTTCGTGGGCCCTGTATAAGCACTGCATTCATACTTTTGAGGTTATATGTTGCGTACATTTCTATGTAGCGGATTCAAAATATGTAGCTTAAATCAGAACTATATAACAACGCAATTTCATATTATTTAAATTAAATTATGTCATTTTTAATTCTGTGCAATTGATGTCAGTGTCGGCTGCACCAGGTCTTAACTCGGACCTTAACATTCTCAAAATGTAATTTGTAAGCAAGTTGTTGATTCAAACTAATTCATTTTAGAAAGCTTCTTCCTTTAAGTAAGTCTTTCGTGGGCTCATTGGATACGATTCTTCCTCTTCTTGGAAACCCTTCAAAGCTTTGTTGTATGTCATTACCATTCATTTTAGAAATAGTAGGAAAACTCAAACAATTTTTCCAAATAATTTTAATAACCAAAAATACTAAAGAAGATATTTGTATATACCACGTGCCGCGTCGAGAGTGGTCGGGCCATGATAAGAAGTGTGCGTTCAGAGTAACTAAAAACCAAACTCCAAATCCTTTATCAATCTCATCCTTCAACCAATCTTCTCTTATCCTTCATTCATTCCATTCACTCTAAAAACCGAAAAGAGCAGATCAAAGCAGATATCAGCATGGCGGCAATTGCTGGTATCACCAGCCTCACAACTCCACGCATCTTCCCCACATCTGACTCATCCACCAGCAAGCTGCTGCTCAAAACCCTTCACCCTCAACCATCCATCATGGAAGAAGCTCACCACACGCATCTCCCACATCAAGCCTTTAGCTTCTGGGCCAGACGCTATTTCCGACAAGGTGGTGGAGAGCATCAAGGAGGCTGAAGAGGCATGTGCTGGTGACCCTGTCAGCGGAGAGTGCGTGGCTGCATGGGACACTGTGGAGGAACTAAGTGCAGCTGCTAGCCATGCTAGGGACAAGAACAAGAACAGTGATCCTTTGGAGACTTATTGCAAGGACAACCCTGAGACTGACGAATGCAGAACCTACGACAACTGAAATCATTTGCTTGGATGCTGGTGAACGAACAAATACAAAGAAAGAAAATTAGATGGTTATGTCTGCTTGCTTTACCTTGCCTTTTATATAATATGTTCTTCCTTTATGAATTCTGCTCGTGAATTTTACATGTGCTTTTATGGATTTTCATGGTATTGTCTCTTCTTCAAACAATATTAATCCATACCTGCAGAAACAAAAACTGAATTTAGTGTTATGAGAAGTTTAGTAACTAATTATCCATTGAAGCAGCATCATTGAACAAGGAATACATACCTAGGATGCCAGCCGTCAATTTCAGTCAGCTTACTTCATCTGTTCGACAAAATATCACCTGGAAGCATTCATCTGCAACCAGATAAAAATGTAAAATTACATAACAAATGCCAGACAAACTGACAGAAAGTCTATGTTCTTGTAATCCCACATCAATAAAAAATTCAAATGAAATTCCAGAACTGAACCCAAGAACCTGAAATTCCTGGGCCATCAGGTCATGGGTTCGAGTCATAGGGTAGGAGTGAAATTCCTGTGATCCCTTTGAAAGAAAAGGTAAAAAAAAATTCCAACACAAACCCATTGCCATTTCAGAACTGCAACACATTACCTTCACTTAATCAAAACCATGTCTAATACTATAGGCATCTGGCAAAAAGTAAAAGATCAAAATTTCATAACTGAAATGGATTCAAAGAATCAAAAAGAGCTGAATCAACAGAATTTCTACGCTAACGAATGGGTAAAAAGGTAAAGCAATCAAACAAACACAAAAAAAACTGAATGTGAAGTTGTGAACTAACAATCAGGCTGACCAGATATTTTACAAAGCAGCAGCTGAACTATAACGCCCACCCAAACGTCCTTGAAAGCTATCTGTAAGGAATCTACTCTCGGAGAAGGGCTGCTTACTTTCACATTCACCCCTGAAAATAATATAATCAAACAAGCACACATCAAACAGACTTCAAAATATGTTCTACCATCACCGTATAAGATAATATCTAACTATACGAAAATATAAGACAAGATAGTTAGCAACTCCCATTCTCCAAAACATTAGTGAATAATTGTTAATTTGCAATAAAATATACTCTCAAATTCAACTCACTGACCCTAAGCATCTGTTACAGGCCAATGATGATTAAAAAAGTTGAACAGTATCAAGTTCAGCCAGAGAGATAATTGGAATCACGCAAAAACAAGACTGTAGAAGATCTGCCAGAGTTCACAAAGCGAGATGTCGCGCGCAAGGCTGCATTGGTAATAGCGTTCAACTCCACGACCAATGATATACACGCCTCTGTTGCGGCCGGGTGTATTTCCGGAAGCAGGTACCTCTGGTTGAATTCCGTAGTAGTTGACATTGAAGCAGCCGCCCACTGGTCGTCCAGGGCTTTCAGCAGTCTGTCCTGCTGGGATTCCAGCAGGTGCATCCAATGCAGCAATGGCGTCGAGGGTGGCCTTATCGTCAACATAGCCAATTGTCATTCCAATAGATTCAAACGGCATAACACCAAGTTCAGAGCAAACAAAAGCAGCTCGGATGACGTCCTCTTTTTCATAATGAGATGGGTGAACAGTGCCGATGGCAGAGAAAATGTGACTAGCAATATCAACATCAATAGTAGTGTAGAAGGACCCAAATTCTCTTACATGGTCAAAGGGAGTCATTGTAACATTACACTCACTCAATGCATTGTGGAGCCTTAGATATCTTCCATAGTTGTAAGTGGTGGCAGCAGCTCTACCATAATGTATCATCGTGGCAGCAGATGGTGCGTAGCAAATGTACTGGTCACGAGGACCATCATGAATTTGAAGAGGACCAATGCAGGACAAAGTGGAGGATATCCACTTTGGAAACTCTTGATTTGCAGGAACTGGGCAACGATGTTTCATGCGTTCAGATCTCTGTTGAGGATGTTTCATGAGGATGGACCTCAGCTTATTATAAATTTGACCGATAAGATAGTCAACGTAGGAAGTAATACCATCCTCAATCATCTGAGTAGCATGTGGACCGGAATAGGCCTGACATAAACGATTATTGATGAGGAATAGTGAGCGGAGCCTTGTCACAAGTGTAGCATGTAGAGCTTCAAGATCAACGGTGATGACAGTAGGGAAGCCAAAGTGATGAATTGGTTGTTTTCTGACCCTTCCGTCAGCTATCAATGCAGTTAAAATATCGTCAGTTGGCTTCACTGGAAGGAGAAAAACAAACACTTGTTAGTAACAATTAACGTTACAATTCATATTTGTTTCACATATAATCTCTACTAGGATGAAGTTAAATGGAAACAACATGAATTATGTTAAACATTGAGAAATTTTCTTCACCATCGATTGACGATTATCATCAGCCAAACGGTTGATAATCGTCAAAATCAACATTTTATAAATTGTATATATAAATTTCAAAGTTTATATATTTGAAACTGATCACAACAATCAAGATCATATTTTCCATCTATATTTCTCTTGATCTGAAAAATCTCTACTTCTGTACTACATATAAATTATGAAGCACAAGGTTTCTATAACTCATTACTAATTACCATTCGAAGCCACATTTCATTTTCCAAAAAAAAATCCTCCAAATGAATAAAATATAAACTCTTAACACCAAATAAATAGTCGTAGTAAGTAAAACTTGGTTACCTAGAGTACTATCGTTATGACGTTATTAGCTTTGTGATACGGAACGATGTTAGGAGCCGGTTGATTCATGGAAACTTGATAATACTGATCGTCATCGTCGTCATCGGTGACGGGAATCGGACTGTCACTGAGAGCTGGTTCATCTTCTGACTGCGACTGAGTACGGAACATTGACCGCGTTGACCATTGAGAGATGAACAAAAAGCATATATCTAGTGTAGATGTGCCCATCAGGGCTTGGGCGTTGACATGAGAATTTAATCATTGGGCCGGCCCAAGTTTACGTTTATATTTCAATTTATTTTTTATCTGCATACACTAATTTCGTTATTGGGATTATGAATTATATTATAATAAAAGTAAAGAAAAATAGAAATAAAATCTCAGACAGATTAAAAAAATTAAAAAATTAAAAAATTAAAAAATTAAAAAATTAAAAAATTAAAAAATTAAAAAATTAAAAAATTAAAAAATTAAAAAATTAAAAAATTAAAAATTAAAAAATTAAAAAATTAAAAAATTAAAAAATTAAAAAATTAAAAAATTAAAAAATTAAAAAATTAAAAAATTAAAAAATTAAAAAATTAAAAAATTAAAAAATTAAAAAATTAAAAAATTAAAAAATTTAAAAATTTAAAAATTTAAAAATTTAAAAATTTAAAAATTTAAAAATTTAAAAATTTAAAAATTTAAAAATTTAAAAATTTAAAAATTTAAAAATTTAAAAATTTAAAAATTTAAAAATTTAAAAATTTAAAAATTTAAAAATTTAAAAATTTAAAAATTTAAAATTAAAAAATTTAAAAATTTAAAAATTTAAAAATTTAAAAATTAAAAAATTAAAAAATTAAAAAATTAAAAAATTAAAAAATTAAAAAATTAAAAAATAAAAAAAAAAAAAAATTAAAAAATTAAAAAATTAAAAAATTAAAAAATTAAAAAATTAAAAAATTAAAAAATTAAAAAATTAAAAAATTAAAAATTAAAAAATTAAAAAATTAAAAAATTAAAAAATTAAAAAATTAAAAAATTTAAAAATTAAAAAATTAAAAAATTAAAAAATTAAAAAATTAAAAAAAATTAAAAAATTCACGTGAATGCAACACATTCCTTTCGTCGCATACATTGCCAAAATTTATAAAATAACAATCCACTCGGCTAGAGGGGCGGAACCATGTTGAAAGAGGGTGAGGCTCTGGCTAGAGCTGCAAGTGAGACGATACACTCGATAATTACTTGATGACTGACTCGATAATAACTCGGTCAATACTCGTTCGATAATAAATGAGTCGAGTATGAACAAAATTGTGAAACTCGTTTAATAAACGAAACGAGCTTGAACAATGTCATACTCGACTCGTTTATATTCGTGAACAACTCGAATAGATGCTCGATAAGATACTCGATAAAAACTCGACAAAAACTCGATAAATACTCATTTATAACTCGAATATGAATATGATATTTATAATACATATAATGATAGTTTGTTTTAATTGTTTTATATTTATATAATTAATTTGTTTAAAATATTTATAATTGTTTAGAATTCATTTAATACTCAAATTTATGTATTTGTATTATAAATATTATTTTTTGAAATACTCGATAAGAACTCGAACTCGGCTCGAATTCGTCAAAATTAAACGAGACGAGCTTGAGCAACCCAATACTTGACTCGACTCGACTCATTTGCAACCCTAGCAAGAGGGGATCCAGCCAGGGCTGACAGGGGCAATGTACCCTGCTAAGCTTCGGCGGACCGGGGACATAAAGGGTTTGAAAGTTGAGCACTATTTTTTTGTTAGTAGAAAAACATATTTATATTTGCCTTTTTTTAACCTGGTGGAATGCTTCTTGCTCAGCCCAGTGGTAATTCTCTCGCCTGATCTACATTTTGGGCTGGGGTTCGACACCCAGCTCCGTAACTTTCTTTTGTTTTAAATTTTCTAGTATTTTTTTACTATTTTCCTTCTTTTCTTGCATTTTTTGTTTTTCATAGCTTACAAAAATTCTAATTTTTATAGATAAAATAATTTAATTTTCCTGCACAATAATTATTTATACCATAACTTTTATTTCTTACCCAAAATTAACATTAGCTTTATTTTACATATACTTTAATTTTCGACCTACGATCTTCAATGTCGCCACTGAGTTTCGCCCCCTCTTTCCAAGACGGCTGGATCCGCCATTGGCCCTAGCTCTGCCCCCAATCTTTTTCTATGTTACACTGTATATGCTTGTGTGTTTATATAATATTTCAATTTGTTTTAACCCGATTTTTAATAAATTATCTCATTAATTGAATTATATTAATAAATGCAACCTAAACTTTCCAGAATTTTATCTGCTAACAGATTCGCATTTATCTTTCAAGATTTTCCGAGGATCCCACAAATTAATGTGTCGAAGCTGCTCGGTTCGTTGTTGTATTGTACTGATTGTGATGCGTACAAATTGTCGGAGAGGTGTACAAATTAAAAATATGCGCACCATTTCTGACTGCACCAACTTATCATACTAAATTTCACTACTTTGACTAAGCCTTCATAGTTATGTTTAGAAACCAAAACCAAATTGAGCTCTTAATCGATATAAGATTGCCATGACCAATTAAACGTCTTCTCATGTACGTCAACTTGCTTCAGTAAATACCAAACACCCAACTTTGTCTACCTTATATAAAGCCACCACATTAAAGAGCAGAGCACAGCACAGCACAGCACAGCATGACGATCAGTATCACGCTGCGGCCGTTTGAGTTACAGGATGCGGACGACTTCATGGTCTGGGCGGGGGACGAAAAGGTGACAACATACTGCAGATGGGATACATTCCAATCAAGAGAAGAAGCACTAGAGTTTCTACAAGCAAAAATCAAAACGAATTCATGGTACAGAGCTATATGCCTCAACGGACGTCCAGTCGGATCGATCTTTGTGATCCCTGAAGGAACTGGGAAGGACGGAAGGAGAGCTGAATTGGGTTATGCATTGAGTGCTGAACACTGGGGAAAAGGTGTTGCCACCGAAGCCGTCAAGATGGTCGTATCGAATGTGTTTGATGAAGTCAAGGGGTTGGACAGAGTTGAGGGACTTGTCTTTGCTGAGAACAAGGCTTCACAAAGAGTGTTGGAGAAAGCCGGGTTTGAAAAGGAAGGAGTTTTGAGGCAGTATTTTTACGTGAAAGGCCAGAGTAGAGACATTGTTGTCTATGGCATTGTGAACAATAAGAACAACGCTGGGATTTAAAAACTTGTGGATGGAAAGTATTTTATTTGTAATGACGACGGAAAAATTGAAATGAGTTTCATTCAGTGTAATTTATAATTCTGAAACAAGTTCGAAAAGGAACTAGGAATCTGCATTTGGGATGCGGACACGATCCAGACATGATTTGCCATCGAGCTGATTGCTTTGTTGGAGTAGCAGATAGTCTTTGTACTGCATTGGTTTGTACCCAACTGTGTTATGATTTTCAGCATCTACAGTCTCTGCTGCCGGCTGTACCACTGTCTCTAGTGATGGACCGTGGGCGAGAGCTATAGATATCCTCGTAGCCTTATTGTTCACCACCACCGGTGCACGTTGCTCTTGTACCTCCCATTGCTCATAATCTGAAAATTTGCAGAACTTCCTTGATATAATGTTTTACCATAAAATCTGAATTTTATAGCTTTATTTGTTTCATGAAGTTACCTCCAGCTGATCACCAGTGTTAACCAAAAATGCATTTTGCGGAGCTTTAGCTGTGACCCATTTTCCATCATGCAGAACTTGGAGGCCGTCCACCCCATTTTGGACTAGGAAAGTTAAGCAGCCGTGGTCCGAATGAGCTGGCATTCCAAGGGCTAGCTCTGGCTGAGGACATGGTGGGTAAAGATTAGCAATGAAGATTTGGAAGCCAGCGTCGAAATCCATTGCATCCTCTAGGCAACTTGGCTTTAAGCCTAAACCCTCCGAGATACCTTTCAGTACCTCCCTTGCAATACTTCTTACCTTTTTACAGTACTGCTTGAAATATCACTGCAAGAAATGGTTACAGATTATCTACACTATCACTATATGCCTTAATGAAAAGGAAACGTGGTGCCCTGAAATGGATGGTCAAATAATAAGCAGTCAGGTCGAATTAAGTAAGTGCTCAAGTTCGAACCTAAAACTCAAGACTTTTTTTTGTACATATAACATGATTCTCTTCCCAAAAAAATGTGGTCTAGTATTCTAGTTTGTTTTGTATTTTTCCGCAAGTTGCCATATCGAACACTCAATGATTGCATTGCGACAATTGAGATGTTAACAAGTTGCGAACAAACCCCAAAAGGAGTAGTCAAGTTGAGGCAGAACGTTCAAAGACATGTTTTGAGTTTTAACTTTTCCTAAAAATATACCATTAGTTTAAAAATAACCTTAGAATCCATACAATATTTTAGCAACAAAGATTTTAGAAGTTATGTTAGTTTTTTATATAGATAATTTTCAGGAGAAAAAAGGCGCATAACATTCGAATGGAAGCAATGATATGTTTTGGACTATACCTGAAACCAGAAGGGATGTGTGGGAAATGGAATTCAGGATGAACAAAAACCTTCAGATAGTCCCTCCAGAAGAAGCATTTCTCGACCGAAACGTTGAAGCTGGTACCACACCTTATTGGATCAAGAACATGCTTACCTTCAAACTGTTGCTTCGCGTCTTCTGGCATATCGAAAAAATCTACAACTCCATCCAATACACCCTTTACTAGACTCTCCTCCACTCCATGATCAACCACCTTAATTTTGTGTCACAAAAACATAAGAACATATACATACAAAGCAAGCATCCACTAGATATATATAAAGTGTTCATTTTGTGACTGATTACCATAAAAAAGCCCCAGTCTTGACAAGCTTTGGAAAGCTTTTCCACTTCGACGGACCGTTTTGAGCTATTGCTAGATGTGAGGTATGAGAAGTTGATGATTGGGATTGTGCAAGACTGTGTTGATAATGGTTCAGTTTTGTAGAGTGAGTCTTTTGTGAAGATGTGTGTCGGAGGAACAAGAGTTAGACTAGAAGACTCTGTTAGCTTTTTTACGGTTACCATTCGAGGCTGGTGTTGTTCTTGATGAGGTACTGATGGAGAAGGAGATGTTACAGTCTCAGACATGGTTTAAATAATCTACTTG
The DNA here is from genome assembly GCA_006409495.1 of Sedum album. Lineage (NCBI taxonomy): Eukaryota > Viridiplantae > Streptophyta > Magnoliopsida > Saxifragales > Crassulaceae > Sedum > Sedum album. Next base: position 19,954 of record QZGG01001055.1, on the reverse strand, counting down.
GAGGATGTGTAGGATCAGAAAGAAGAGATGGTGCAAGATTATGAGGAGAGCATTTGCTATTTAGTATGTAAAACATGAAATTTGTGGTTTCCACCAGAAATGGATAAGTGTACAGAATTCTTTGCAAACTCTGACTTTTCATCTTCATTTCTATTGATTGTGTACGTATCAATATACCACATCCCATATGGAGCATTTCTGATTACTGCGAGTATCAAAACGACATTTTTTAACGTTTTTTATTATATTCCCATATAATTTTGTATGAATTATTTGAAAATTTTTGACTTTTCATCTTATTTCTATTGATTGTGTACGTAGCAATTATACACAAACTGGCAGAACATGAAAATGAAGAATGTTTTTGGTCACTGCTTCAAATTCACAGGTGAAAAAAAACAAGAGAATGCTCCGAAGTTTTTCTCGTTGCTACTTGTTTGTAATTTATTTGACGTGATTTATAATTCCGAAACAAGTTCGAAAAATAACTAGGAGTCTGCATTTGAGATACGGATACGGTCCAGACATGTTTTGCCATCGAGTTGATTACTTTGTTGTAGTTGCAGATAGTCTTTGTACTTAATTGGTTTATAGCCAACTGAGCTATGATTTTCAGCATCTACAAGCTCTGCTTCCGGCTGTACCACCGTCTCCAGTGATGGACCGTGGCCAAGACCTATAGAAATCCTCGTAGTTTTGTTGTTCACCACCGCTCGGTGCACGTTGCTCTTGTACCTCCCATTACTCAGTATCTGAAAATTTGATGTATATTGATCTTGCTTAATGTTTTACATAAAAACTGAGTTTGTTACTTTAACTTACCTCCAGCTGATCACCCGTGTTAACCAAAAATGCATTTTCCGGAGCTTTGACTGTGACCCATTTGCCATCATGCATAACTTGGAGGCCGTCGATCCCATTTTGGACAGAAAAGTTAAGCAGCCGTGGTCCGAATGAGCTGGCATTCCAAGGGCTAGCTCTGGTTGAGGACACGGCGGGTAAAGATTAACAACGAAGATTTGGAAGCCATTGTCATAATCCATGGCATCCTCTAGGCAACTTGGCTTTAAGCCTAAACCCTCCGAGATACCTTTCAGTACTTCTCTTGCTATACCTCTTACTTTTTTACAGTATTGCTGTGATATATCACTGCAAGAAAATGTTGTGATATTCTGCATTATATGCCTTGATGAAAAGGGAATGTGTGGTCTAGCTTGTTTCGTATTTTCTCCACAAGCTGCCATGTCCAAAACACACAATGATTGTTTTCCTAGGATTACGATGTTAAAAAGTTGCCATAAGTTTTGATGTTCCTGAACTTTAAGGAAAGATTTTGAGTTTAACTTTCCGTAAAAGTATATATACTCGTGCAAAGCACAGGATTCCTCTCAAAAATCTCAAAAATCATCAGTAAATATTCCTAGAAGTTTTGGTAATTATTTTCAGAAGAAAAAAGGCGAATTACACAGTGATATGCTCTGGACTTAATGCAAGCAATAAAAGTCAGACATATACCTGAAACCACAAGGGATATGTGGAAAATGGAATTCAGGATGAACAAAAACCTTCAGATAGTCCCTCCAAAAGAAGCATTTCTCAACAGAAACGTTGAAGCTTGTACCACACCTTATTGGATCCAGTAAATGCTTACCCTCAAACTGTTGCTTCGCCTCCTCGGTCAGATCAAAAAAATCTTTAGCTCCATTCATTACGCTGTCGACTAGACTCTCTTCCACTCCATGATCAACCACCTTTTATGTAGAAAAAACTTGAGCAAAAATCCACTAGATATAAAGAGTTTATTTTGTGATTAGGTACTAGCATTACCATAAAAAATCCCCAGTCTTGACAAGCTTTGGAAAGCTTTTCCACTTCGACGGACCGTTTGGAGCTATTGCTGGAAGTGAGGGATGAGAAGTTGATGATTGGGATTGTGCAAGACTGTGTTGATAATGGTTCAGTTTTGTAGAGTGAGTCTGTTGTGAATATGTGTGTTGGAGGAACAAGAGTTAGACTAGAAGACTCTGTTAGCTTTTTCACGGTTACCATTCGAGGCTGGTGTTGTTGTTGAGGTACTGATTTGGAAGGAACTGTTGCACTTGCAGCCATGTCTCAAATAATTTACTAGGAAGAGATGGGTACGTTCAAAAAATGGTGCAAGATGATGAGGGGATCGGTGGTTATTTTATATCCATTCAAGTTAATCTTTCTGAAGTTGATAGTCACTTTCTGGGCCACAAAATACCCAATACGTACGAGTATCTTGTGACTCTCCACTTGAGTTTTGATAATAAATAACAAAATAATCTCACAATTTTTCTCACTTCTCCGATATATGTGGAGTTGGGCTCATTTGAGTCTCACTTAAAATTTTGAGAACTTGAAACCTCAAATATCACCCTCTAATTTAATTAATCATATGACTATTATATTGACACATATGCATTTGTATGCACTTGTACATGTGCGCTTTATGCACATATGCATTTGTGTACGTGGCATCATCTGTCATAATTTCTTTTTACACAAATGCATTTACAATCGTTAGATGCAGCCATGGGTCTAAGGAAACTACACCCATATATGTGAGGCATGAAGTATAAAATAATGAAATGAGATAAAATAATGAACCAAGAGAGAATAAAAGTACCTATTTTATGAGTGCACTTCCTTGCGACCCTTAATGCACACATGCATTAAAAATATTCGATGTTTGCACTTTCGAGTTAACTATTTGCACATTTTGACTTTTTTCACTAAAAGATAAAAAGTCTCAAATAAGCCCCACTCCATATATATAATATACTCTGTACCTCTAATATCACGATCGACTACTGTAGTAAAGAACAAACCTTTTGAATGGTGTCCAAGTGGTAGGTATGTCTTCATACACACTCTTATTTCTTGCCTTGAAGGACACATTTCCTATTCTCCTTTCCTACTTCCCATGTGGAGTCTATTTCATGTAATAACTTCAATTTTAAAGGTTATGTAATGGTATAATTTTGATTCAAGATCATGTAATAAATTGATATTTCCATACTGAATTATAATGTTCGAGATGAACTTGTAATATAGCCATTGTAGTAAAAAAACTACCGTAGTAAAGACTAAAGAAGCGAGTTCATCACAGATTCCAAAACATCTCCGTAAAGTTTATATCCTTTGAGATTATGCATGACAACACTCCATATCAACTACTATAGTAAAGAAGCGAGTTCATCGTGCTCTATTACATCAAATTAAATAACATGACAACTCAATAAAGTTTGTATCCTTTGATTATGCATTACAAATCCATAAAGTTTGTGTCCTTTATTTAAGCATCTACCACTCTATTTGCCATCACCTTCTCAATCAATGTTGTCACATGTTGATGTTTCTTTAAGGATTCATTTTTTCCATCATATCATGTTCCACAACTAACACGAGTTGCTCATTGACACGTTAAACACAATATTTCGGATAAATACAAAGTAAATGACAAATGATTTGTTTTATTGATTTCAGAAAGTTTTGTGTACAATCTCTGTCTCCTCTGATTCTACTGCGCAGCTAACTATGCTAGTGTGTCATCCACTTGAGTAGCGTGCGTACGTGAGGTATACTTTATGTCTCTCACGCGTAGCAAACTTGTTCTTCTTGAGAGGGTCACGATGACTTTGTTCTCACTTCAGCGTTTGAATAGCACTAACAGATGGTACAATTTGTGTACTTGATGACTGCTTGCAGCTAGGTTTTTCTCCAGGACTTAAGTGTAAGCAACTTGTCTGTAGCATTAGTGAGGGTCGCAATGACTTGAGTCTCACGTAAGCGCTTGACTTCTTTGAGTAGTTATAGCAGGCGGTACGTTTCGTATACTTTTTGACTGCGATAAGCTAAGATTTCTCAGAGAAGTTTTCTTTATGAATTTTATGGATCCCTTCAAATGAACAAGGGACACTCTATTTGTAGGGGAAAATCCCTACTGGAGTGGGCTTGATTTACGGGCTTGTTTGTGGCCAATGATCCAACGAAGTGCAAAATAATTAAATTGAAATAAAATTTATTATTAATTCAAAACAATTATTTCCTTTCAAATTTAGCATTTTAATACATTTTTAATACCTACACACGTATTATTCTTAACACCTGAAAAATAATTAAATCAACACGAAAAGAAGAAAAACAGTACACACCATGTGCATGAATATTAAGAGGTATCATGTGAAACCCCCCTTTTCATGGATCCATGGATCCCCCTTTGCAGCCGTTGATTGCATTTTCTGTTTGCATTTTAGACGCACCAGATTGTGCCACGTGTTTGCATTTTTGAAATGCACACATGAGTTGCACATGACAAATGCACACGTGAGTTGCACATGCTCATTAATGCGCTGTCACAATCTGGTGCGTCCAAAATGCAAACAGAAAATGCAATCAACGACTGCAAAGGGGGATCCATGGATCCATGAAAAGGGGGTTTCACATGATACAATCTCTGAATATTAATGCATGCCTGAATAAAGGTTTAGAAAGATCTGCGATTCTCAACTTGGCCTAGAGCTGACTGTTTATATTGGGAAAGTTTCAAATTATGTTTATATTGTCAAGCATGCATATACCATCACTACATGCAGTGATGTGGTACAGTGGCACATACCTTGATTAATATCTTCTAAATTTAAAAAAGGGACAATTTCGAAAAACAACTATTATAATACATTGTTTTGTAGGAAACCATACCATTATAACAAACTAATTACGAAAGAACTGTATTATAATTGCTCTGTTATTAAAAAACCACCATTGTCATAACTCTGTTAGAGATTACAATCATGCGCCATATGACGTGTGGGTAAATAATTTCAATATTACAATTACAGAAAATCAACTACTAGAATATCATGTTTTGCAGAAAACCACTATTTTAACAATTAATTACAAAATGACTATATGATAATAGTTTTATTATCAAAAAACCATCATCTGAATATATAAGTAACAATAGAGAATGTTGTTGAGATTGTGATTATAGCTATATTTGATGAGCAATGCAGTATACCTCTTGCTAAAAAAATTCACTAATATATGATTCACACTAGACATGAAACCTGACAGAAGTATATTTGCGGCCGGATGTGGTTGAAGTTTGTCTCTTTAGTATAACTTTAAACCTTAAAGAAATCAATACAGTACAACAATTAGAGTTTAAAAGTAGCGACATAATAAATCATAATTCATTAAGATGAGACGGGAAAAGGCTTACATGTATGTAAACTGGGTAGCCGATAGTTACTACAATGATAATAAGCTCTCGAACATAAATTTTCTTTTTAGCATTATTTCTTCATTGATATCCATCAAGATTTAATTGAAGAATCATGTAGCTAGTAGACATTTATTAAAAGAGTTATTACCATTAACATGACATCCAATAGTCATAATGTTGGTTTTTTGCAAAATTGAGATTATAATGATAGTTTTTTGTAATTAACTTAACTAATAAAATAATATTTAATAATCATAAGAACGCGCTTTTAACGGTAATTTTAACGGAAAAATGACAATGATGGTTTATTGATAACAGAGATATTGTAATAGATGCATTTCGTAATTAGTTATTACAATGGTGTTTTTTCTAAAAATGATATATTATAATAGTAATTTTCTACAATTGACCCTTAAAAAAATTACGAATAAAAAATGATAAGACTCATTGCTAACTCATGGCTTTTGGATAACGACATTATAAGATAGACAGTTTTCATAAAAGAAATCAACAATATGCATGTGCACTCTTTCTTTCTCATTGGTTTGTCATCACTTTTTTTTTGCAATAGTAGATTGTATATTTGATACTTCATGCCTGTCATTAACTGCTTGTTACATGCGTACTATTTATCAACATACAGACAATGAACTTAGATACTTCAAATCCTTGGATTATTAAATTTAGATGAATTCAATTCCTTAAATTGTGGTTTTGAATTTATGAGTGGGGTTTATTTGAGACTCGGAGGCTCCTAATCTGACCGTTAGGTTTTTGATCTAAAGGTTCACAAATCACCGTTTTTTCAATATTTTGTCCTTTAGAAAAAAAAGTCAAAATGCATAAATGAAATCAAAATGTGCAAACAATTCGGTCAAAAGTGCAAACAGCAAAAAAAATTAAATACATTTGTACACTGACGGGTCGCAAGAGAACTTCATTCTTAAATTCATAAGACTATCTTTCATCAAAAATCCCAGATGCACCTGTCCTAAGTGTATCGAGACTTAAAAGACAAACATGTCTCTCAATTTTAACGTTCGGACAAAATTCAAACACTTTTTAGTCATTCCATCCGATCAATGCGCACTCTTAATTCCAATTACCTTCGCTTATTATGCATCCATTTGGTGTTTTATTAAACAAACACACTTAAGGTATCCACCATCTCAAGTTGAAAATGTTGTAAGTATTATAATTTTGCAGCTCGAACCGTACTAAAAATATAACACGTCAATTACAATCCACAATTTGCGTAAAAGGTTAATTCATGACCTTGGCCACTTTGGAGATAGCCAGAGCAATGTTACACAGCCTCTTGAACGAATGATCAAACTTGGTCAGCTCGGAGACAAGTTCCTTCGACCCAACCGACTTAATCCCATCTTCGCAAGCATCCGCATCAGCAATTGCAATGATCAAGAATTTAGCAACATCATCATAAGCATTAACAGACAATGCAGCCATGGAATTATCAACCATATCATTAGCATCCTGGAAATGCACCGAGCATTCATCAATACGTTGGTACACCATTGGCTCGAGGCTCGACGAGTTACTGAGCAAGGTGTTTACATGAGTGGTAACATTGGCCACCTTTTCTGATGCAAGTTTTAGGATTATAATGGCCAGCTCGGGGATGGTGGCAGAGTCACTTTCGGGAAAAGACTTGATTGTTTCGATACATGCGTTTTTATCGTCTGCGAGGTTGCATGCTTTTTCGATCAGGTTTGCGGATGAAAATGGTACGGAAAGGACGAGAAGCGAGAAGAGGACGGAGGAAACTCGAGATGTTTGCATGTTTTTTGTTTTGATTTAGAAATGAGTTTTTTCTCCTTTTTGAAGGCTGAGGCATTTTAACGGGCAAAAGAGAATTACTATTAAAGGTTGGTTTAGGTGTTGTGTTGATCGTTGCAAGCAGAGAAATGCGGTTGACCGGTGAAGGAGCATATGAAGCGGTTTTCAAGCTAATCCTCCCTGTTAAGTGTTATGTGGTTTTGGTGTTCTGTCGCGTGAAACAGAATAAAAGTTGGTTTATTTCCAATTGAAAGTACCAAATTTCCTGGCCAGGGTTCGAATCCTGGCCTCACCAAATTTCCTCAGATTTTTCTGGGGCTTCATTCCTCCCGTCTGCGCGCGTGGAGGCTGTTTATTCTTCCCGCCTATGCGTGGAAGCTGTTGATTTGATGCGTTATGGATGCTCATTCGATGTCATTTCTTGGATATTGATGGATGATTGAAGTTCATTGGTGGTAGTGCCTAAATGGCTTGTGCGTTCAGAGTATTAGTTGTACTAGATGAATATGTAATATCTTGTACTCAATTGTAAACCCACCCATCAAAAAAAGAAAGTACCAAACATGCAAACCATTTATATTTTTGCCATTTCATTTTAAAACAATTGCGTTAATAAATACTCATTATTTAATTTTAGTGTACAGATTTTTCAATTTTAACAAAAGAATTTATGTAAAATCATCATTTCCGAGCAGTGGATCAAACTTGGGCAATATATCAAATTAAGATTATGTTATTTTGATGAATATTTTTGACAATATGATTTAATGTAATTTTAAAAATATAGTAAAAATGACGTCTATTTATCTAGCGCTATCGGCAATTGAATACTGCGAATTTGAGTAAAATCACTTTAATTTAAAACGATGTCATATTTATACTAAAACTCTAAATTATTTTGGCTAAACACTAACTTATCTTAATAAAATAAAGGATTTTTTAACAAAAACCACCCGTATAATAGGGTGTTTTTTTAAGAACCACCCGTTTAATAATTATTATCCGAAAACCACCCATATAATTTTTCCTAATTTTGTTTATTAATAAAAAATAATAAAAATAAAAGATTAGGGCTTTGAGGAGGCTGCATCCGGCACAACCACCTAGCCCCTTTCGTCCGATCAAGACTATCACTCTCACCAAGTCCTCTACTTCGAAACCAACACCTAATTGGTATCTAGGATCTTGAGTAGATGGATTTGGCGACGGATTAATGGATGGAAAGAGAGTCTAAGATTGAGCTGGAAGATTAAGTGGTTTTGAAAGTGTCGATGGATTTGAGGTTGTGATTCTTGGTGGAGGTAGAGGGGTGGGGTGGAAGTGGAGGTAGAGGGGTGGGGTGGAAGTGGAGGTGGTGATGTAGGCAGGGGCGTTGGAGTGAATGAATGTGGACGTGGTGACCGGTGGATGTGGTGACGGATGGCGGCGGTGGTGGATGGAGGTGGTGGCGGATGGAGGTGTTGGGGAACCCTAGTTTTCATTTTTATTTTTTTATTAACAAAATTGAAAAAAAACAAAATAAATAATTATAAACGGAAAAGTTAACAGATTTGAAATGGGGTGGTTCAAATTTAACGGAAAAAATTATATGGGTGGTTTTCAGAAAATTTTGTTTAAACGGATGGTTCCTAAAAAAATAACAATTATACGGATGGTTTTTATTAAAAAACCCTAAAATAAATGTGATTTGGTTAGAAAGAAAATGTATTGAAATATCGTTTTGTGTATTATGTTGATTGATTCGGTTTAGTCGTGGTTTAGGTTTAGGGTTTGCTTTTCTAGCGAGGGTTTAAACCGAGATTGCGACGTCGGTCATTCCAGTTTCTATCAAAAACTACGTCGTTTAGTTTCTCCTCCTGTTGAATCGGGAAGCCGGCTAAGACGACGACGGCGGCGGCTGTTGCTGCTCAACCACAACAGTCCAGAGATCAAACATAGGAGGGAGGGAGCGATTGTTATTTTCGAAATAGTGTTCGAAGAAGAATGGATAAAGAAGCCATCTACCCTGAAATTCCTTGTTCGTCGATCGCGGTTGAATCAGCAATTCGTATCGCCACGGTACTCATATCTAAGCACTACATAATCTCGTCTTATCAGATTAATTGATTTAGTCATCTTCTGTTTTAGTTTATTTAGAAATTGTGTATGTAAATTTTCAGGCTGGTGCTATTTGGGGTCTTTGTTCTGCTCCCTATGATGCTACAAAGAAAGGTAATTCAATAACTTTCTGAAAATTGCTTACTCAAATTGATATGAATATGTGAATGTTTTTTCATTACTTGTGATTTTTCTACATTGCAGGGCTCTCCGGCCTTGCTCGTGCCTCTTTTGTGGTAACTTTTTAACTCTTAGTAAGCTAGTTCCCATTTGTTTTTTTATGTCACAGCGGACGGCTTAATATTGTTTTCACCTACAGGCCAAATCTGCTGGGGGTATCAGTCTTCAATGCGGTAATTTGGCCTCCCTTTTCCTTGCCGCTAACTTTGACGAATGACTTCTTACCTTCAGCTTTTTTGATAATGTTGTTATGCCATTGAGATTATCCTAGTAGATTTTTTCAGAATGTGATACAACATAGTTTCTGTGCGAATTGCCTTCGTGGGTCCTTAGCAACTGATTTGTTGACTTCTGAGAAGTTAGGTTGTGCTTAGACAAACTAATGGTTGTGTGAGTGTCATAGAGGATCATTAGCACCTGATATAGTTCCATAACAATGACATGCTCTCCTGTAAGATAGTATTAGTTAGGTGTTGTTTTCTGGTCAATCCAGTTTGCCTTTGAGGCAAAATGGGGAAAGGAGGTGTGGATAGGAGGTCATAAATCTGATGTTTGTCATAGTTATGTAATGTAGCCAGCTAATGTTACGTTTGGTAGGATATCAATGATGTTTTGAGCAGCTGCCTCATTGATCATATTAATTAGCGTAAGTAGCGTTTTTATCTCTTTTCACTACATGTGTTCATATATCTTGCTCTGGCTGTTTATGGTTTAGACGCTTGCATCGTCATTTGTTTGTTAAACTCTTTGCTTTACCTCTTTTATTACACTTAAAGCATGCTCATTTGTAATCTTGTAAATGTCCCTTTGTTTGCTGATTTATCGTTTTTTTACACCATTAGGATTTTTAGCTGGAATTTTTTCTGTGACGCGATGCAGTGTTCAGCGATACCGACAGAAAGAGAGGATTGGGTTAGCTTGTTTTTGTTTCCCTTATCTCAATTGGCCTCGCTCCAGGTGTAACCCCAGTTTTTTCGGCTAGTAAAACGAAGTTGACGCCATATTCTGATATTCCTCCTTTTAGTTTTACTGTTCTACAATTCCATGGTGTTAAAGCTAAATCTTACCTAATCATCATTGGTTTTGAAATGTTTTGATGCATCTCATATTTTAGGGTGACCTTCAGGTGCTATTTACAAAACTAGTTTTCAAAATTAAAATTCTATGAAGTTCATTGACCGCCTTTAGTTTCAAGTTGAAAGTAGAGCCTTTTATCAAATTTAATGTGTATGTTAGTTGCATTAGTCAAGTAGTGCCCAGTGTTTAAATGTGTGTTCCTCAGAGTCAGAGTCGTGGTCTCAGAATTCAACTTTTGTTGATTGTGTTAGTTCAATCAGTCATGGCCAAAAAAACATCTAATGCGAGAACACACTTGTTGGTTCCATACCAATTGCCCATATTTTGCACCTTCCTGTTTTGGTCCTGCGACTTTTATACGCATGCTATCTAATGAAAATGTATTAGCTATTTAGTTTTGAGCACTCCCTGATAAACACTGTTCATGCAGGTTAACTCCTGTATTGCTGGCGCCGTGGCGGGTGCTGCCATTGCTTCCAAGACTCGGAGCGTAAAAAATGTAGCTGAAGTAGCTGGTATATTGTCACTCTTCAGTGTGGCAGCGGACTATGCCAAAGTGATCTGATTCATCCTGGCCCTAGGGTTGAATACATTTTTGCCACACATTTGGTTCAGTTAGCAGCTACAGGTTCCCCTTTCACATTAGAAGTGACTCATTTTTCTTCTAACCGCCTTCATATTCAATTTCATGATGTTATGTTGCAAATTAATTTTTTAAGTATTCAAAATGAAGTCAAAGTCTTATTATTGGTGGTGTGTCAAAAATGAGGTGTGAAAGAATGGAGCCTAACAACTGTCACCTGCAACGTAACCTAAAAACTAGTTAAGAGGTTTGCTGGTTTCTGTTGTGATTCAGATTGAAAAGGATTGGTTGGTGATCTAACGGATTTGTATACATGAACACATGTGAAAGGGTTCCTTGTAAGCTTGGACTTCAAATAAAAATGATTTGGTGAATAGTTTTCTTACACGTGTTTTCTAGTTTGTTTAGCATCATTTCCTTGTATCACTTAAACTGTACCGAATTTATAGATGTTTAGCTTGTAGCTTTTGAGAGTTAATTAAGTTTTTTGTTACGAAGAAAGCCAATCCTTTCAATTTTATTCTTCCTCTTAAAGTTGTTTGAAGAATTGGTTGTCTTTGATTGTTGACTTCTAGTCTCCTAATTCTTGAATTTTCTGCTGATACAACAACAAGGGTAGGGAATCATCACCGGCGATAAAATTAATGTCTGCATATTTATTGATCACGAATGAGCACTGCTTACCCGTGAGTATCAAAGCAGGCGGATTAAATTGTGTAGTAGCTATACGTAGTCTGATCTGAAGAGCTTGGCCGGTGCACCATACAATGTTCCGTTCATATTCAATGGATTGTGACTATAAGATGAATACAGTCACATGAATATGTTTCTAGCATTCAAGTTTTACATCATCACCTAATTTTTTATTTATCAGGATTGGTCTATGTTAGGTTTTAATCAAATGTATATGTTTTCTTCTTATTACTGTTCCTAACCCAACTATTTGTTTAACCGGAATTTATTTTTAAATGATATATGTTGGGAAAATAATTATTGGGACATGGGTCAGTGCGCCGTATGAAAAGAATGCCATTTTCTTATTTTTCGTATTATAATGAGCTGATCACCTCTTGACTCTGAATCCAGGAAATAAAGTCTATAAAGAGGAGCTCTTGCTTCATACGCCACCTCAATTTTAAATGCAATCCATTTGATTCTCTCTCTTTTTGTTTATCTTCATTATCTGCAAACAAGCAACATCCATTTAGAAGCACTGCCCTCTTCTCTTATCTGCTCCAGTTATCAGCTCTTTTACAGCCAGTTCTCGTTCTGCACAGCTTCACATTTTGCTCAACTACAATCCCACACGGCCACACATGGAGATGGAGATTGAATATCGCGAGGTGGGTTTCTCATATATAGTTTAACTTCCTTTTGTATTCTAAGTGCTTGAGTTATTTAAATGAGTTGAGAAGCAGATGAGTTTCATTATATGCTGTCTTTTTTGCATTTTGAAGGAGTTTATCAAGAACTCAAGAGGCATTCAGCTCTTCACATGTAAATGGCTGCCTGCTACTTCTTCTCCAAAAGCACTGATTTTCATCTGCCATGGTAGTACTTACTACTTACCCTCCGTCCCTATTCTCAATTTTATCATCATTTCCTCGATTTTTATCATCAACATATATTTGCAGGGTATGGTATGGAATGCAGCAGCTTCATGAGAGGTAACACCATTACATACATCTTACCCATTTTAATTTACATTACTCCGCTGCTCCATTACACACTTAGGCCCTTCAGCTAAACTCTGAAATACTCATATGATAAACTATTTACTTCATAGTGAGGTTCCTAAAGTATACACTATTTTTCGGTCAAGCTCAACTGGTGTTTAGTATTAGCACAGTTGCTGGCATTTAAAGCTTAATTTTGATTCTGTATTTGGTAAGTGCAACTGGTTCTATAAAATTTACGTTTCATTGCTGGCTGAATTCAGTTCCAGCTACCCCTTCCCCGTTTTGAGTAAAGAAATTTAATGTTCACCTGCGAAAACATGCACCATTAAATTTTACTTTTCTTCTGTCTCACTATAAAATGAAAATTTGGTGACACAAGTTTAAGCTGTGGCAGTGGTGGTCATCTAGACATCTTCGAATTAATACAATGTATTGAGTGAAAGTATTTACTGATTCCTACCCATGTATGTCCTTGCTCAGATACTAACTGTAATGTGCAGTTTGAAATTGTATGATGTCTCAGTTAGTTCTTTATTGGTCGTGTTGCTGTAACGTTCTAACTAATTAGAAAAAATAATATGTAGGGTAGTTTTGACCGCGAGTGATTTAAATATAAATATATATTGCTGGTTGTTTTGGTTGGCCAACATAACGTCCATTTCAGTCTGATGGTGAATCAGGATTCCTACCTAAGAAAAACTTATTGTGCTAACTGTAGGTGATGAATGATGATAGTGAGCTGAGAACAGCAAAAGTTGGTTTGGGACTTTTTGCACGAGTTATGATCTTATATATGATGAAACTTATGATTTATGCAGGATGTGGAACGAGATTAGCATGCTCAGGTTATGCTGTAATTGGAATTGACTACGAAGGACATGGGCGCTCAGGAGGCGCTCGTTGCTACATCAGAAAGTTTGATAACATTGTTAATGACTGTGACAGCTATTTCAAGTTTGTTTGTGGTTGGCACACCAACTCGGCACAAAATGATTTCTAACACAACAGGACCTCGATTCTATTCAATATAGTTAATCTATCTTTATCATGACTTTGTTTTCAGGTCAAGAGGATTTTAAGAAGAAGAAAAGGTACCTGTACGGTGAGTCAATGGGAGGTGCAGTGGCCTTATTACTGCACAAAAAAGATCCGAAGTTCTGGAATGGGGCTGTACTTGTTGCTCCCATGTGTAAGGTAGCACTGTTACTAACTGATAGTTTTTCATTCCTGTTTTCGAGTTTTTTACCCATTTTCCTCTTCATTGCAGATTTCAGAAAAAGTTAAGCCTCATCCGGTGGTTGTGAATTTATTGACGAGAATTGAAGATGTAATTCCAAAGTGGAAGATAGTCCCCACGAAGGATGTAATCGACTCTGCATTCAAGGACCCTTTAAAGCGGGAAGAGGTTGGTGCCCCATTCCTGTTTTCATTTTTTTTATTACACTGCAAGCTCATTCATTCATTGCCCAAGTTGTCATATGCATTCAATTGTCCATCTGCTGCAGATCAGAAGCAACAAGATGATATATCAAGACAAGCCAAGGCTCAAAACAGCTTTGGAAATGCTTCGAACTAGCATGAGTCTTGAAGATACTTTGGATGAGGTTTCTTAAGTTATTTAGTCTTATTGCTTCATAATTTTGAAGTGTCACATTACTAAAATGTTTGACTGAAACGGATGTCTGCAGGTTACACTACCCTTCTTTGTGTTACACGGTGAGGCAGACAGAGTAACTGACCCCGAGATAAGTAGAGCACTTTACGAGCAAGCCAGCAGTCTAGACAAGACCATAAAACTCTACCCAGGAATGTGGCATGGGCTGACATACGGTGAGCCAGAGGAGAACGTAGAGATGGTATTTTCTGACATTGTAGCGTGGTTGGACAAGCGCGTAAGTGGCAATCAATACAGCATCTATAGTCGCGTGGCCGATCCAAGTTATGGCGGGGACAAGCTGATCACAATGACACCAACTTCTGCTGCAATGGCGAGACAGAAGCGGCAGCGGATTAGGTTTAATGGAAGCAAGTATTTATGTGGGTGGAAAGGGAAGAAAATGCCATACCATTCAGCTATGTAGAAAATAAATAAGTGATGTGCTGCTCTGAGTCTAGAAGTGTCAAGTGTCATGTACAAAGACATGCATTCATGGATGAACTTTGAATACAAGTATGAATGATATCAGTTTGCTTTTGGCTACAAGAATTTCTAATCTGATTTGCATAAAGGTGGAATGTTGTTAAAAGTTGATGGAAATATTTAATTTAAACTATTTTCAATTTGGTGTGAGAATCAAAATTTGAATGTTGAGATATTTTAACCTTCTTTTTTTGATTCAAGGTGAGAATATTTCCACGGATAAAGATATTACAATACTCGCAAAAGAAAATAACCGAAGGAAAAAATTCTAAGACATTTCTACATCGAGGAAGTCTCATTCAAGCAGTTAATGAAGCAGGGCATGATCGGCGCCATCCCAACGAACTCACCAAAGTCCATAAACCTTTCGGACTCGAGAAGACTCTCACAGCATCCCAGACAATAATTCAAGAGGACTTCAAAGACCAGAAGGCAGGAAAACAAGTCAGAGGTACCCAACAAGGCTCAGCCCAACAGACCCACAACACAAACAAAGCCCAAGAGCAGGAAACCCTAGCAGCCGTCTTGTTCTCACTCGCGCCGCCGAGCCTCAGCCGCACCATCTTCCCGCCGCCGCCTCCAATCTCGCACCGCACCAACCCACGCCCGCCAAGCCTCAGCCCCGAGTCCCCATCTCACGCCCCGTTATCCAGCCAATCCAAGCCCAATCCGCCCTCCCGTCAAACGTCCCCTCCTGAACCCCTCCAATCTCGTCCCCGCGGCTCCATCCGCCGCTCACCCCAACTGGCCGGTGACCGCTCAGAAGCTTGGATTGAAGACCAAGCCTTGGGTCATCCACAAGCGTCGTCAACCAACCAGGGACCGAGCATCCGGATCCACGGCAAACCTCTACTCTCCACCACCCACCGCACGAACATTTCCCAAAGCGGGATCAGAAAGCAAGCACCAAGGCTTGACAGAAAACTAGCACAAGGCTAGGGAAAGCTAGCATGGATGCTAGAGCAAAGTGGAGGTCAAGCCTCCATTATTGAAGGGAAAGAAACAGTACGAAGTGAAAGGAAAACTACACTACCACGGGCGGAGGAAGACTGACCTCCTCCCCGAAAGGAGGGGTGTCTTCCCCACCCTAATCGATGATTTGCAAAGAGGGCAGAGGTTTTGATGGAAAGAGGGCGAGTTTTTAGAAAGAGGGAAATATTTAACCTTAAATGCATAATATATATTTATAGGGAAAAAATTAAGGATGCATATCCTTACGTGAGACAGTAAGCCACATTCTCAACCGTTAATTTATAATAATACAACTGAGTAATTTAAACTAAAAATAACCGTCAAATCCAATTGTCTTGTGTTTTTTTGCAAATCCAACTCAATTAAATTTAAAATAAATTTAATTTTAAACGTCAGATTTATCAAATAAACAATTAAGAGTGATTCCTCTGGTCTCACATAAACATAATGTCTCTCTCAATCTTATATTTATATTTTTATATATAGGGATGGGTCAAGGAAATAAAATGTATATGTCCTAGCTTCTTTATACATATATTTATTTACAAGTATTTAAACAATTAGGAAAAAAATCAATAGACACGCACTTATAGTTTCGAAGGATTGTATCACCGAATAGAATCATGTATCACCAAAATGTTTGATATAAGACTAACATATTGAGCTCCTTGTAATGTCTTGATTGCAGGAGGTTCGCCAGGATTGCACAAAATAAATTCAAGTTGATATTACTTCATTGTAGCTTAGTTTATCCATATTGAGATTGATATATAACTAATCTGGCATGCATTTTTCAGACTCCAGATTTGCAGCTGGAATTCCTTGGTGACTATCTAGCTGATCTCAGTCTTTTAGATTATAGCTGCACGAAGTTTTGCTTTCTCTTGTAGCCCGCTTCAGCAATTGTTCTTGCCAAATTTACAATCTATCCTAAGCTCCATCTATGGGTAAGAGGCTAAGAATCTAATGTAGTAAATCACTCGATTAACGGCTTGCCGCTAGGATGACCATTGACCAATATAGCATTTTAGTGTTGTATCTTCGTAAACATTGAAGCTTTTAGTTTGATCAACGGCTGCTTGCTGATGGTGATGCTCGAAGTCCATAAATTGTAGCTCAGTTTATGACTGAAAAATATAAAGATGAATTTGTAAGTTATATGACACATTTTATTACGCAAGAAATGTAACAAAAACATCTAAAAACGATGTCTTGGTAGAAAATCAAAACATAAGGAGTAGCAGTGTATCAGTCAAGAAAAGGTTAGAGGTGGAATTAGCTTCAGATATTTCGAGTCACTAAATGAGGCTTTTTAGATTTTTTCGAGTGAAAACAGAAGCATGGCAGATTGGATGTTCTTCTGCTTAGAAGATTATGAGTGTAAAAAATATTTACAAAATTCTTAGTCGGACTATGGGTTCTATGGCAGAACAGAAATTTAATAGTTCATGAGAAACCAGAGTGAAGTTTAGAAGTTTGCGTTGCCAAATTTCAATTTTGGAGTATGCAGTCTAAGATTAATAGTTTGCTTGGCTACCATATTAGTGGTGAAGAGGATGCTAATGGGATTGTGATCATGTGCGATGGATCCTGGTTGAAGGACTCTTCTAATGCTGGCTATGCGTGTCATAGTTGTTGCTGTAGAATGGTCTACAACTACAACATGTCTCTCGCCCTTGTGCTGCGAATGTGAAACGATTTACTTAGGTTTAATGATAGCGAAGAAGTTGCAGAACATCAATATATGTATCCAGTCTGATTCTTATGAAGCGATCTGGGCTATTCAGGCTGGTCGTTGTGATGCCCCCGACTGTGGAGAAGTGATTGCAAAATGCAGCAGTATCCTAAGTTCAAATCCCAGCTTGTGTCTTAAGTATGTGCCTCGAGAAAGAAATCAAGCAGCAGATTGGCTTGCAAAATGGACTAGAACAAAGCATTGGCAATGGAGCTGCGAAGATGCTATTCCGTCTATCATTTCTTATTGTATCAGCTTTTTGCCAGTGTGAAGTGTTGTAAGGTGTTGTTTGTTGTCTGTTGCTTCGTGTGGGCTTGATGATCTTGTTTTCCAATCAAAAAAATCTGCTTAAATAATAATAAAATTTCTGCAAGCTGCCCCTAATCCGTTTAATGCAGTAATAATTATGTTTTCTGAATCGATCATAAACCGAACAAGAAGCGCGTCTCGACCTAAATTGAACCAACCGACCGACTACAGTTCGCTGAAAGACCTAATTCATACTCATCGCTTCACTATCTGGTCTCGTCGATGACTGCCGGAACTCACTTTTTATAATTAAACCCTAATCATCGGTCCGTTTGAGCGAGTCGCTGCTGCTCATGGGACAAATTGAAACGCTCCGAACGTACAGAACCGGTTCGGTTGATTGGAAGCCATCGCCAGTAGTAGCCTTAGCCACCAGCGTCCACCAATCTCAAGTCGCCGCCGCTAGAGAAGACGGCTCTCTTGAAATATGGCTCGTTTCTCCTGGTTCTGTCGGCTGGCATCATCAACTCGTTCGTACTCATACGATTCTCTACTCTGATTGATTGTGTTTTTAGAATTTGATTAATAAATGTGGTTTCTTTGTAGACTATTCATGGAGATCCTAATGCAAGGATTTCGTCTCTTGTGTGGTGTTGTGCTTCGAAAACTGTGCCGTCTGGGAGGCTCTTTTCGTCTAGTATTGATGGGACGGTGTCTGAGTGGGATCTTTTCGACTTGAAGCAGAAGGTTAGATTATAGCACTTTCCAGTTTTTCAGTTGAAGCTATTTTTCAGTTTAAATTATTTAGGTCTATGGAAGTATGGTCGGATGTCTTTTATTTGATATGAATCCTTTGAGATATATAAAGTTGTACGTGCTTGCAGGTTGTGCTGAGTCCTATTGGGGTCTCAATATGGCAAATGGCTGTGGCACCCCTAGGCAACGCTGAGTCTCACGTTTTGCTTAACTCTCTGCAAAACTCAAATGGGTTAACTAATAATGTAGCAAATGGCACGGATGCACACGATTCGAGTGAAAGTGAGGATGACGGCGAAGAAGCTGCAGCTGAAAATCAACAAATTGCATTTGCATGTGATGACGGTTCTGTGCGTATTTATTGTTTATCTGACTCGAGCGAACTTCTTTACAGTAGATCAATGTCTAGGGTCGGTGGTGAGATACTTAACCTTGCCAGTTTTGTTCAGTCACATTTGCACTTTATCTTGCAGTCTTCATCTTTACATAATTTTACTATCTTGCAGGGCGAGTTTTGAGTGTGACATGGAGTCCTGATGCATGTTTCATATTTTCTGGGAGTAGTGAAGGGTATGAATATCTCATCTATCATTAAATTATTATTCAAGTTTTTGCTATGAAGGCTGTGGAAACTCTTTGAAAATTTTACAGATAAACGTGTCATTTATTATGTTGATAGACAGTTGTGCAAATATTGCGACTTTCAGGCACATCAGGTGTTGGGATGCTAAATCAACCCACGAGATCTACAGAATAAATGTGGGATATGAAAGTGCAGGCAGTGGATCTGAACTTTGCATCTGGTCTCTTCTTGCCCTGAGGTATTGCAACGTCCTATACTGATGTACCAATGCATGTGCTTGTTATCTGGTTGCTCTCCCCATCTCTTATGAGTTATATATTTGTCAGGAATGGTACACTTGTCAGTTCAGATAGCTCCGGTAGTGTACAGTTTTGGGATTCTCATCATGGTACCCTACATCAAGCACACACTTATCATAAAGGTGATGCTCACGCTTTGGCTGCTGTTCCTAGTCATAATAGAGTATTCTCTGCTGGTTCTGATGGCCAGGTTTGTGATGACCTTCTCATGAATTCTGACTCTTACAACTGTCTTCAGCACTCTATAAGTGCTATTGTCAGACTTCAGATTATGTGTTAACAGTATAATCACCTGCTTGAAGTATCATTGGCCTATCAAATTCATCTATTATTGTTTTGTCAACATATATCAAGATTTACCGAGGTCTTGTCATTAACACACCACAAGTCATAAGATCCGTACAAACTTTATACTTGTAAGGAAATTAAATTTTTGTCTCTTACAGACGGGACAATAACACTGTCTGCAAGTAAAAAGTTACGTGGTCATGGTGTTTGTATCACATGAATAATGTTGATCACCGAATGCAGGTTGTTCTTTACAAACTGTCTCGTA
>QZGG01001053.1:0-81696 GCA_006409495.1 Sedum album | reverse complement strand
GGTTCTTATAACAAACACTTCATGGCATGCTTGATGTTTAGTGAATGGATTAAGTTAATCCTCTTAACTTGCAACCTTGACCTTTCGTTGTTTTACTCTTGTTAATTTCTTTTGTTTATGATTGTAATGAGCTAACGTTAAGCTATATTAGTATATAGGTTTTCACTAAGCAAAATGATCAAAGCTTCTAAAAATTATAGGTTGGATTTGCTATTTATTTTGGTTATGATTTTCTTAAATCTTGGGGTTCCTTATCTTTTTTGCACTTGATGAAATGGGGAGCCGCATTAATGAGCTGGAGGAAAGCATCAATGAGTTGAAGACAGAGATGGGCGGTGATGACTCACAATCGCCAAATGAAATGCCTGACAATTCAGCTTAGTATCCTAGTTAGTGCAACGTCTGCTTAATCCCACGAGCTGCCTAATTCAAGTTTTCAGACTTTCGTTCTTATTGTTTGTTTAAAAACTCGGCTTCAGTACTCAGCAGTAACTCGAGACAGGGTGTTTTAATGTTAGTAAGTGCTGTAATTGAAAAATCCTTTACTGTATTTATGTATTGAAAATCAGTGTGTAGTTGAAGAAGACTGATCATAACTGTCCAACAAAAAATCATATCCAGCTATGTACAGGAGTAAACTGATGTAATCTGGAAACTTGTAAGTTTATGGATATGAGTTCAGAACATCCGAAATAGCTAGGTGGAAAGGCAATCCATATTTCCTTAGTAAAAGCAAGCAAGTTACATGTACTTATAATGCTCTCAAGTCCTGCGATAAAGTACACATGAAGAATTCGGGATATGAGTGAAGTTCATCTAAACAAGCAACTTCCCTTTATTTTTATTATCACCTCTATATACAAGAGCTCTTTTACACGGCTCATATGTAAGGGATGCGATGATGACGATATTCGAGATCTATACGTAATTATTCGAGTTTTCTGCATATCATTATGAAAAGTGGCCTAAGTGTGGTTCCAAGAACCCAAGAAGATGATAGTTTTAATAGGATCTTCAGCACAATTCCCTTTACTTCTGCTACCATTCTGTAGCTCCTTGACTGCCCTGTAAACTAGCTTAACCTTCTCTGCCACAGATCCCTTTGCCACACTTATACTCTGATCTTCAGAAAACTGCCGAGGATTATTCATCACTTTATAAATCTATATAAATTCTCAAAAATAGATGATTACAAAAACCCAATGAAATGATGAATATGTTTTACAGAAGAAACTTAGAACTTACTACACTAAGATTATATGATAAGTAGAAGGAATGTAAGAGGAGCTTGGTGAAGAGGCTCGGCATATATAGAACAGAAATGGTCCCATTGAGACATCAGTTTTCTAATTGTCTTAATGTGCTTGACCCCACTTTTTTTGATTTAGTTTAGATAACATGCATATAAGTTGCATGTTTGATACGCATTCAAACATTTCTTAGTTCATATTCCCAACAAATGAAACTTGGATTATCAAGTTAATTGTCCTGAATGCTGATAAGTGCTTGACCCTTTTCCAGTTTTCGTCTCCTAGTTAAATTATGAACTTTGCAGCTTAATGTGTAGCCAAAATTAAATATTGAAAGACTCGAATATTACTTAAAATCTTCATATGAGAAATTATCGAATTACTGAAGAATGTTGAGGCCGATTAATTTAAATTATGGCTCAATATGGCATCAAACGGTCAACATACGGCACCACCACATATCCTATTAGGTCTTCGTACTTCTTAAATATCAGTATATCTCAAGGGGCAATTTCGGTAGATAAAATTGATGGAGTTTTTAGATTGTGGGCCAGGTGGACCCGATTACAGTGTGTGGTGTCGGCTATTTTAACTAGATTGCCGACTCAGTCGGATACAGTGAGTAGGTTATTAATATCAAGCGTCTTAACGAGTAAATCATTTACTATAACGATTTTATATTGTATATGTTCAACAAAGATATTGAAGTACGTGTGAAATCGTGAGGTACGATTTCGATTTTTAATTAGTTATAAATCCTTGAGATTGATACTAAAATAAAAATAATTTTTTTGTAAATTCAATCATAAAATAAAAAGAAAAAGAACTTTAATCTCATGTATACTTAAGTTTTCTTTTACACACTCAACATCACGTTTGAATGAAGCCTAAATTTTTCTCAAATTATAAGGCTTGAGAAGCTCAAAGCACTATTGGTGTGTTCACTTCGCCGGAATGGAATACATTTCGTGGGAATGAAATGATGAATTTGGACATAGTTTCATCTTAGATTTATCCTTTCATTCCATTCCAAATGATTCCATTCCGACGAAGTGAACACACCATATATTCTTTAAGGGCTTGACCGACCCATCCCAAAGGAGCTCTAAAACTTCATCCAATACTTTTTAGGGATATTTCATGTGGATTCATCAATTTTGGTAGATCCATAAAAGTCACTTTACATTCATTGACTGCATTTCATTAACGTTATTGCATTATGTTAATTTTGTGAGACATAAAGACATAATCTTTGCCATTAATTTAATTAATTCGATAGTTAAAATTAAAATTGTTTTTAATTAATTGACCGTTACCAATATTAAGATTAATAATGCCCTCCGAAAGCCTACTCCCTTTTCACGTTTTACAATATAGCTATTTTAAGTTATTGAATGCTTGAGATGAAAATAAGAGAAGCGTTGTTGTCCAGTGCGATGAAGTCGACGACGACAACTGACAACAACTAGAATGATTTCGGTATTCACCTGCCATTTTTTCTACCTATTTAACGGTTACTGTTTCTGATTTCAGACTCAGATGCATTTGCGTATATGCTTCGAAATTTTAGTCTCCAAGTCCAAGTCATGTTTTTGTTCATCCATTGATGCGAATTAGCCTGCATCATCTTAAATTACACTCCTTTCAATCATCTGCTTGCGTATTGTGCTCAACTTATGTTTGATTTAAGAAGTAATTGAGTAAGAGTTTTTTCTAGGGTTTTGGTCTTTGTCTGAAAGAATAGATTTTCATGAATAGTGGGAATCTTTGTCCAGTTGACATTTTATTTTTATTCTCTTTTAACTGTTTTCGTGGCTTGCACATCGAGTAATTGCCCTTGGAGTGGTTATATGTGTGTCCACTTGACTTATTTGGTGTTGTCACTAGATTTTGTTTCCTCAGTCGTAGATCACGAAGAACAATAAGATGTGTTTTAACTTATATTCTATTGGTTCCTTTCTCTTTGAAATATTTTTATGCATTGTGATATTATTTATACTACGTTTATTCTTTTTTGATCTTGCTTCAGGGTCACTAAATATAAACCTGTAAATTATGACACTGATGTTCAATGACTTGTTTTTTTGTTGTTGATGAAAATGTCCTCCCAATGCGTGGGATATACCGGCTTCATCTTATACAGCGTTGTTTCACCGTAATCAGGGGGCATATATGTAGGCTCTACTGCAAATACTGATTCGTAAATGTGAAATAAAGATTGCATTGAGTAAATAGTCAAGCGGAAAAGCTTTGGATCAGTCTATCTCTAGATGTTTCGGGATTGTGATTACAGTATAACACTATGATGTGTACAAAAAGGGTTTTCATCATGTGAATTGAATCATAGTAGAGGAATTTTCTTATCTGAAGGAACCTTCTCTTTTTATCTATCTATATTTATAGAAAAATATTATGTCTCCTTGATTATGAATTATAAAATCCTACTCAGCCCTGTATAAATAAGTGTTGATCAGTGACTAAGCTCATCAAGAAAACTCTAGAGCTCAACGATATTGTATTTTTTGTCTCAGTAAACCTTGTCAAATACTTCATTGCAAGACTTACAGAATATAGAGCATTAGTGAGGGATATTTTTCGTCTCTATTGTTTGTTCACAAAGACGGCTGTTGTAGTATTCACCAAGAGCTCGTGTTGTATGTGTTATAGTGTCAATGCACTTTTATGAACTCTGTACTAGTCTTGCAATCTATGAACTTGATAAAGATGCCAATGGTAGAGATATGGAATTCCCTAAAGCAAATGCTTATAGACGCTAGAGTGATCTCACTAATGATTGTGTTTATTTAGTTTTTTGTTCTGGAAGTATCAAGCAAAGCTTTGATACCAAGTTAGAACTGTTGTTATACAAGAATGTCTAAGCGGTCACGTCCTAGCCAGTTATATTCTTCATCAGACATCAGATGCATTAGCATCTATTTAATGAGGTGAAAACTGGGCTGCCAATTGTTTTGATATTTTTCGAGTCGATGATTGGAGTATCATTAGAATTTAAATTGAAGAGGTGAAATGACTTCTAGTGTTAGCCTAGGGAAAATATTTAATGCGTGGACGAGATCATCCTTCGATAGACAGTTATCAACGAAAGTGCCTTAACGAGTCAGATGTTGATGACACATGTTAAAAGCTTTTAATTTAGTGTAGCTCACTTTAAAAGTAGACCTGTTTCTTAAAATCTCTGGTAGTTGTTTTCCACGTTTGTGTTTGGCAGAACCGTAGAATCACAGTTCCTTCGAGTCTTTGCCTTTTGAATCAGTTGTCTTGTTTGTTCCAGATGGTGTTTGCTTGTCAATGTCTTTTCTTTTGTGGGTTGATGTTGTTGATTTAATGCAGCTTTGCAATTAGAACTTTGGCCTATTGGCGTAATAGTTTTGATCTTTAATATATTTATAGTAATTTTAACACAAGTTGCCATTTCCCTTTCAGAATTGATAAATATAGTGTTTAAAGTATTTTTGTTGCTGATTGAAACTTTGTTGTATCTGTTATGTTTAATATATAACTCGCATGCATCCTAACATGCTCTTGAGCTATAGAGTGTGAGACTTCTTGATATGTTGCAATTGGTGTTAGTAATTACTGACATTTTCTTTACTTGTTTTTCGGGAACTGTTTATTTCAGCTAACTATCCCTTTCCCCTACTCTTATAGTTGCTGCATTGGAGATATATTTACTTACTATGTATGTTGAGAGCCTTAGAGAAGCCATCATGTGTCCGTGCCATGAATCAGGCCCATCCTTTGTTGATCACTCCAGAGCCATACTTTCTTGTATTTCAAGAAGAACAGACACGCTCTGGATGACATTTCCGTGCAGCGGCAAACAATTATGGAAATAAAATCCAAAATGTACAGCAAAAACCAAGGTAACTTTATAGAAACACATGCGTGATAAATTTTGAATGTAGCTGAACACTTAACCCTTCACCAAATGACATATCCGTAAACGGTCAGTTCAACAATGCTTTCTGACTTTGTTTTATGCCGTCCTCTGTAACATACCTATGAAAAAAGTAATTTTGTTTTGATAGTTTTTTATACATGTGACTTGATACACGTGTGCATTGTGACATTAAGCTCCCTTTTACTTCTATGTATCTCTTCAAGCTTACAGTATGTACATAGCTCATTTGATAATTTTTATGTCATGTAGTTTAGAAGAATTGGAGATATTTTCATATTGATAATTAGTTTGTTGTTCTAGTTTAAAATAAAGCACGTTCTTTTGTTTGTTTGTTTTAGGATGCGGAGCAGCAAAGCGTGCTACTGTTCTAGACTAGTTTGTTATTAGCAGTTTCATTTTTGAATAATTTAGGTGACGAGATGTAACTGATCTATTATGCAAGAAAATCTTGTAGGTGTGACTATGAATATATGATTTTTCAAATATCCATTCTTGATGGAGGCAGTCTATTTTGCTGGTACACTTATTGTATGTTTTCTGGTGTAGAAGTCTTCCTTCCTACATTATCTGATCTCTTCAAGATGTTGTTCCTCTTTTTTCTTTTTCTTGTAAGCTTCTTCGATATAATTGTTCTAATTTAATCCGGTAAAGAAAAGTATGGTGCCACACTCATTTGCTCATGTTCTAATTTTTGCTTGTTTACAGCAGTATGAAATAGCAGTCTGCCTCAATACTTATCAAAATGAAGCAGTATCAGTGTGGGGCAATGCAAGTTGGTTTGTGCAGCACAAGAATCACTTCCACCACTAGCCACGAAATTCTCGGTCTTCTCTGTTGAGGAATTTATCAGGATATTGAGAATCTGGTAAAACCTGCGTCCCTATTATCTGCTTTTTTAGTTGTTTGTGAAGTATTCTTGTGGAGGCTGATTCCCTTTTATAAAGTTATGGTTTTAAATCTTACACGCTTGCGAATAAGCTAGAAAATTAGTATCGCTGCTTCGAGTTTTATTTAGTAACTAAGATGAAAGTTTAAAATGAAACTGGTCTATGTTTAGCTTAATTTAATAGAGTAAATCTGATGCGGCCTAGAATCTTATCGTCCGACTTGTTCGGCCAATGTGAGAAGTGCCGTCCGTTTCCCAAAAAGTAACATTATCAGTCCAAGCATCTTAGTAAAGGTTCTCCATTTGAATGTTTTTGCTCAAAAAAGAGGTTCAACTTTTGCCGTCCTTATAAATAGGGAACCTAGGGACTCAATGTATCAAACAACTCATTAGCTCCTTTCACGTACTTTTCTTCCTAGGATCTACTGTTCCTCCGGATCAGTTTAAGGTTTAAGCTACTCTTATATTTCATTTTCAATATTAGTCGAGATTTTCATGTGTTTACCTTGGTATTGTATCCATTTGAGTTTTTGATTGGCTTTTTATTTAGTGGCATCAGAATATGGAGACAGTAATGAGGCTGGCAACAGAAAAGGGAGTGGTGATATTCAGCAAGAGTTCATGCTGCTTGTCCTACAGTGTTAACATTCTTTTCCAACAGCTCGGCATCAACCCTGCAGTTTATGAAGTGAGCCAGGATCACCAAGGCAGAGAGATTGAGCAGGCTCTCATAAGCTTAGGCTGTAATGTACCATTTCCAGCCGTGTTCATCGGCGGCCAGCTTGTAGGGTCAACCAATGAAGTCATGTCTCTTCATTTGAGTGGCAAGCTCGTCCATATGCTCAAACCTTATCATACTCTACTCTAAAATGACCATGCCTATGGATGCTGAAAGAAAAGAAAAATAAAGCTAGCTCAAGTTAAGTCTATCATTGAGCTTTAGATTAAATATGAATTCGCACTAAATATGTGCTTAAATAGTATGTGTCAAACTAGAGCATCAGAAATTCCAACTAGCTCTAGTTTGTAATCTCCTTCAGACTAAAGCTGTAGCTCATAAATGAAGGTAATATGTTACCTATGTTCTGTCAGTCGTGTACTTTGTTTATCAGAATAACACTCTTTGTTTTTACCAGAATCCTAATATTTATGATATATTCTATAATGATCATTTATTTACTGGAATATCGTATTATTAGAGTGGTGATTTATCATACCCTTATTCTTAAACATTTGGAGAAAACTAAACGGTAGCAAACTACACATTTCAACGGCTAATATTGTATTGACAGAGATGTATGCTGTCAGGGAAATGACAGAACAACAGAACAAAAACATCTATACTTGGAAAACTTTCAAAGTGTTGCAGAATATAGCAGTACTGTGGTCATATGGCATCCATGCAAATGAGTAGAGACTTCCCACAATGTTGGAAAAGGTATTCCAAACTTTATAGCAAAGGGTATTCTTAGTATCAGCTGCAAAAGTAGAAGATTACTCTTATTAATAACATTTATCAATGCTTAAACAACTCGCCTTTTATCATTTTTACTTTTAAGCATCTTGTGGAACTGTAAATGATGCCAATTCGTGCTAAACATGTCTGCAGCCCGTCAGCATGTGGAGTCATGTTACTTGTTGCTTATGATTCAGTGGAACATAAACATGTCTTCAGCTTGAGATCTGGTGCACAAGTTGATTAGATCTGTAGTTGCACTACTATGTGTTGCATTGTACTCACTATAGCTTGGACAGTACTTATTGTTTTCTGATACCAGATTCAGTTCTCATTTAAGGACAAAATGCCACAACCAACCGCCAAAAAACCATGTTAGTACTTAGCAGGATCGAAGCATACAATCGTATCCGGACAAAACTTATACTTTTTAATTACCACATGCATTTTTTTGTATAACACTGTTTTGGTTTCTTGTGTTGTATAAATCAGCAGAGAAAGAATATGCCGAATGAACAAAAGCCTTAACCATTTGTTCAACACTTTAGTCTGCAAAGGTTTTGCGCAGAGTGGTCTGAACTCTGAATAGCTTAAACTGAGCAGACATGGCTGGTAAGGGAGATGTAGAGAGCTTCAAAGACAAGGCTTACGAAGGGATGAAAGAACCATTGATATTGATCGAGGAAGATGGCAAAGTAAGAGGCATCAAGAAATCGAATGCAGTTGTTTTCCTCAGCACCTTTGTTGCAGTTTTAGGCTCCTATCAATTTGGGTCTTGTGTAAGTCATAAAATTTCTTATCTTTAAAATCATGAAGAAAAATTCTTTGCTTTGTAGTTTGTACTGACCATTTTGATCCATGACATGGTCCGCGGACATGTGCTCCTCTTTCAGGTTGGTTTTTCAGCACCAACTCAGGCAGCCATAAGAGAGGATCTTCAGCTTTCTTTAGCAGAGGTGATTCCTAATAGGTTGCGTCTAAAAATACTCTTTGTTTTTCTACATGATATCTACTACAAATATGTGGATCAAAAGATGCCTACACATTAAAGAGTACCAAAACATACATATCCGTCCAGCTAATGTTGCTTTCGCTCACTTATGTTTTATACATGCTAAGACAAATGAATGTGAAACCTTTGTCCATTTTACTCTTGTTTTCTCTCTTATTTTTCCTTTTGCACATGCAGTACTCGTTTTTCGGATCCTTAGTGACCGTTGGTGCAATGGTTGGTTCTGTTAGCAGTGGTCACATTGCAGACTTTGTTGGGCGAAAGCAGGTGAAACTAAGCTGTTTAAATTTGCAATAAAACAAAATATGAGCATCAGGAGTTCAAATTTAGTTCTAGTGTGATATTCACAAATTAGTATGAAATTTCTTGCGAAAACAGGCGATGAGAATGTCTGCTGTGTTGAGTGTCATTGGATGGATTGCGATATATTTCAGTCAGGTAAGTATATGATTTTTTGGTAGCCTTATTTTTTTGAAAAGGAACTGGATCCCTGAAAAAATGCCTGATTCTGTACTTGTTAAATGTGACCAAGGGAGCTTTTTCGCTAGACTGCGGAAGGTTTTTCACCGGATATGCCATTGGAATCTTTTCCTATGTGGTTTGTTTCCCTGCTTCTTCTGTAAACATGTTATTAGATGAGAAGGGTGTCTCCTAAATTTCATCATATATTACGGCTTACTGATAGGTGCCCGTATATATTGGTGAAATTGCACCCAAGAATCTCCGCGGCGGCTTAGGCACACTGAATCAGGTAAGACATGAAGAACTCTTACTTGATTCTGCTACCAAATAAATATCCATGAAAAGTACTTGATTTTGTTTTTTATCAGCTAATGATTGTCCTAGGAGCATCACTATCTTACATTGTTGGAACCATGATCCCTTGGAGACTGTTAGCCTTGACAGGTCCAAATTCTCATTACTCCGCACCATTTCAAAGACTTTGATAGTGCCTAACCGATACACAGCATGTACCTTTTTATTTCAGCTGTCCTTCCTGGTGTCATTCAGTTGGTTGGTCTTTTTCTTATACCTGAGTCTCCAAGATGGCTGGTATGAAATCATAAATTCTCATTTTATATGGAATTTTGATTACAAAATATTACCTGATCGGTTATTTTTGTCAGGCGAAAAGAGGATATCAAGAAGAGTGTCACAAAGCTCTACAGAAGCTTCGTGGAAGTGGCGTCGATATATCTGAAGAAGTCACTGCCATTGAAGTCTGAGTCTTAACACTTTTAGCTACTTTGTATGTGGCCAATGTGCATCAGAACAAGAAGCAAAACAACTAACTGGATTTTATTTCTTCTTTTTGATCTCATGAACATGACAGACAACTCCAGTAACCGTGGAGGACTTGCAGAACTCCGGACTGTTTGATCTTTTCCAAAGAAAATACATTCGCTCAATCACTGTATGAACGCGGTGGCCTTATATTACCTCAACTGTTTACTGTTCTTTTACTCGCGCAGGCATAACTTTATTTCATGCATTTGATAGTTTTCTTTGTTACACAGATAGGCGTCGGACTAATTGTACTGCAACAATTTGGTGGATGCAATGGCGTAGGATTTTACTCCGGCGAGACCTTTAAATCAGCTGGTACACTTTTCAGTTTTTATCCAAATGCATTTTTTTCAATGGAAAATATTGAAACTCACGGCCTCTGATGCGCATTTTTTAGGTTTTGCGTCAGGCAAAGTTGGAATTATTGCCTTTGCTTGTTTACAGGTAAATTAGAAATTTTACAACTAGTTGATCTTAATGGCATGCTAAAAGCATATAAGAAATATTTGTTGCACAGATACCGTTAACTGCAGTGGCTGCAATTCTCATGGACCGATGCGGAAGAAAACCTCTTTTACTAGTAAGTACTAAAAACAGGCTATCCTGTTAGGATCATTACATACAAATATTCTATAGCCAATCATTTGTTTGTTCCTAATTTGTGCTTAGATTTCTGCAACGGGCACATTCTTGGGATCATTTTTATCCGCAACAGCTTTCCTAGTTAAGGTAACAAAGTGTGGAAGTTTTAGACACTGCAACATTATATGTGTATCCCAGAGAGCTACAGCTTAAACATTATCCCTGCAGGAACATGGGCCACAATCTTTAGAAAAATGGGTTCCGATTTTTGTCCTAGCAGGTGTACTGGTAAGTATTTACATATGTGCTTATTTTTTATTCATGAAATTCTTAATATAAAAGCATTGGATACAATCATGTATGGTTACAATGTACAAAATGCTGACACTATCATTCTGAATCAGCTTTACATAGGCTCATTCTCAATAGGCATGGGAGCAGTCCCTTGGGTTATCATGTCCGAGGTGCGTGATTCTGTTCCTTGTTCTGAACTCATGGGATTACCAAATGCTGAAACTCTAAAATAACAACAAATTAATATTTGGTTACCTTGTTCTTGGCGGATAGATATTTCCCATCAATGTAAAGGGTTCAGCCGGAAGCATGGTGACGCTAGCGCATTGGGTATGCGCGTGGGCTGTTTCATACACTTACAACTTTTTAACAGACTGGAGTTTCTCAGGTATAGTAAAGCATTTCACTATGAATACCTAAAACAGTCATCCATTGATCGTATGGCAAACTGATCATTCCCTTGTTTAAATTTCCTTGTAGGTACATTTTATTTGTACTCAGGGATCTGTGCTGTAACTGTTCTTTTTGTGGCAAAGGTGGTGCCAGAAACCAAGGGAAGAACTCTAGAGGAAATTCAAGCTTCCATGACTTAGATAATTATTCATCATTTTGCTCTTGAAGTTTTTGATTAAAGAATTTCATGTTTGTCTTGTTGTTTCCAAGACTCATAATAAGCTGCAGAAATCAAATTCATCAACTCATTTTTCGCCCAAACTCATACAAACAAAATACTATACTAATTGAGCATTTGTACAATCGAAGTAGAAATAACCCATTAGACGTATAAATACCTGCCTCAAAGTGTTCATTAATTTTTTTTGATTGGTGGGATTACAATCGAGTACAAGATATTTCATCAAGTACATTTAAATCAAATTTGCGCGCAGGCCGTAAGGCACCTAACCACCAAGAGTCGAACAGGAAATCGAACTCTTCACGAGAAACTCCATAACCCAACTTCTGACGAAGGAGAAGGAAACATTCATCATGGACCGAAAACAAAGTGCAGCACCAAAATGCTCGGGGAAGAACAGACTTCTCAAATTGCAGAGAACAACGAGGGTCTGCGATCCAGAAAAAGCACTGTTTTTGACGCGTTGTTGTAGACAACTCGAGCTACTGAGCAACTGCGCCACTCGTAGGGCGAAAAACGCTGGAAAGCTATCCCAAAAGCACGCATCTTCAAACAAACCTGCAGACATACTCAGATATGTCCACAACCTCATCTCGCAATAAGCACCTACCTTCAACCACACACTCATCTCCTCCCAACAACCGAACCACCATGGCCAGCAGCCAAAAGAACATAGCCAGAAAGCTAGTTAGAACAACTAGAGGAAAACTTTAGGAATAGACCTAAAGGGGAAAGACTAAGATGAAAATGAAACAACCCTAACATAAGCTTTATTGAGGAGAAAGAAAACTAGGAAAGAAAAGGAGATCAAGGACGGAGGAAGACCAACCACCACATCTAAAGGAGGCGGCGGCGGCTTCCCCACCCGCACAAAACCCTAATTTGAGACTTTGAACTTAAAGAGAGAAGGAGGAGGTTTTTGGGCCCAAATTGAATTCTTCCGATTGTTAAGTGTTCATTTAATTAAACGTATAAATATTACCCATTAGCATCCATCTATATCACCTTTACATAAGGTTCCCAATTAACAACCGTTGACACAGTGAGTATTGAATTAACAATGTCTAATTGGACTTAGAACCCTAAGAGATCAGGACTGTGGTCTGTGGACCATGATTAGTAATGGGGGATTTTAACGAAATCATTACTCAACAGGAAATGTGGGGTGGGAGGACAATGGTCAGGAGTCAAATGATTTTGCTTTTAATGATGCATTGCTTGAATGCCAACTAAGGGACATTGAGCTTATGGGAGGCACATTTACGTACTCCAGTAAATGAAGAGGATTCGTTGAAACTAAGGTTAAACTAGATAGAGCTGTTGCAAGTGCGGAATGGCGAAGAGAGTGGCCGAAATGCACTTTGGAATGTGGCTTTACGAATTATTCAGATCATAAGCCTATTGGTTTAAGGTAGGAGGATCAGGGCAAAAAAGAGGGGATCAAACCATATCACTTTCGTTTTGAACCAATGTGGCTAAGAGATGTAGCTTTCAAGGATGTGGTCAACGAAACATGGAGAGAGGCTAAAGAAGCATGCTTTAACATAGCTGATCGGCTTGATGCACACGCGGAGAAGCTGAAGTTGTGGAACAGAAACAAGTTTGAGAAGGTTCCAAACATTTCAAAAACTTAAACAACAACTGGAAAGATTGGATAAGAGTTCAAGATCAGAAGAGGTCATCTCGAAAGAATTCAAGGTCAGAAGAGGTCATCTCGAAAGAAGTTAAGTTATCTGCTGAACTAGATGAGTGGCTGGCTAGAGAGGAACTAATGTGAAAACAAAGATCGAAAATGGATTGACTTAGAGCAAGAGATAATAATACAACGTATTTTAAGGCTAAAGCATCCCAAAGAAAGGAGAGGAAGTTTATCAAATGCATCAAAAGGGAGAACGGTACAGTGGCGGAAGAACAAGCAGATGTTTTAATTGAGTTTACTTATTATTATAATTCTTTGTTTCAGGTATCATCATCTGGGTAGGATTGCAATTGGGAGCATGCTCTTGCAGACCTCAGTATAAGGGTCCTTGATGATCTGAACATGAGATTAAGAGAGCCATATACAGTAGATGAGGTGACCAAAGCCCTGTTTGAAATGCATCCGACTAAGGCGCCGGGTACAGCTGGTTTCTCTGAATTATTTTATCAAAAATTCTGGCCTTTAGTTAAGAATGAGGTTAATGGAGATATTCTGAATTTTTTGAACAGTGGGACTCTTGATGAAAGGATTAATAAGACTTTGATCATCCTGGTGCCGAAGGGGAAGAAACCGCAATTTGTTGCTGAGTACAAACTATTAGTTTATGTAATGTGGTAAGGTACTTGCAAACAGGATAAAGGAGATTTTGCCATATGTGATCTCTGAGCAGCAAAGCGCATTAATCAGAAACAGATTGATATCAGATAATGTATTGCTTGCATTTGAGCTAATGCATTACATTAAGCAAAGGAGAACGGGCAATGAAGGACTGCTAGCAATTAAAATGGACATGTGCAAAGCGTATGATAGAGCAAACTGGAGCTTTTTAAAGGAACTGCTGAGTAAATGGGATATTATGACAAGTGGGTGG
Organism: Sedum album; assembly: GCA_006409495.1. Classification (NCBI taxonomy): domain Eukaryota; kingdom Viridiplantae; phylum Streptophyta; class Magnoliopsida; order Saxifragales; family Crassulaceae; genus Sedum; species Sedum album. The sequence continues at coordinate 67,803 of QZGG01001053.1, read as the reverse complement.
ACAGAGTCATGAAGTGTGTGGAAACAGTGAGATACAAGATAAACGTCAACGGTACACTTTCAGAGACTATTATAACTAGAAGAGGACTAGGACAAGGAGACCCCATCTCACCATACTTAGATTATATTGTGTCAAGAATAGCTGTCTTTTAAGATGCACAAACTACAGGAGGAAGGAAAGTTTTTGGGGAGAGCTCCGAGAATAAATTATCTATTTTTCGCTGATGGTTGTATCCTCTTCGTAAAGGCAGAGCTGAGACAGATGTACTACCTCAAGGAGATTTTGAGCAAGTATGAGTATTCAGCAGGTCTGGAAATTAATTACAACAAATCTGAGATATGTGGCAGTAGTAACCTGGGGAAGGATATGCTAAGGTTGTTTGAGGAGTATATGGGATGAAGCTAGTTGATAGAATACCTAAGTACCTTGGCATGCCTCTTTTCAAAGGGAGAAGTAAATGTGCTTTTTCTCTGGCTAGAGGAAAAGATACAAGGAAAACTGCAGGAATGGAATACAATGCTTCTATATAGTGCGGGCAAAGAGACACTCATAAAATCATGTTTGGAAGCATATCCTGTATACACAATGCCATGTTTTCGGTTCCCACATATATTATGGTTGAGGATGACTCTAGAGAAGCATGGAGAATTATACTTCTGAAACAGATTCTCAAGATCAACCTCATGGTTGAGGATGACTCTAGAGAAGCATGAAGAATTATAGAGAATTATGGAAGAAGAAATGAATATGGATGATAAGATATTTTGGGAGGCAATAACCAAAGGATCAAAATGATCCTAGCCATCCATTAAGAGATGTTACTAGTATAAATAGGAGATGAAGTAAAGTGAGATGAAGTAAAGTGTTGTGATATCTTGAGTTGAGAGAAAAAGAGTGAATGTGAGGTGTGAGTGTCTACTCTTGTACAAGTTTCTTATTTATATATTAAAATTCGTCTTGGGTAAGCTGCACAACTCAACAGACAACAGTTAACCATTCAATGATTAAAGAATTCTTTTTTTCACTCCATCAAACTTTGAGTCTCAACGCAATTTGATTTGGTCACATGAGTTGTCCACCTAATCTCACGTAAGATGGACCATCAAGAAAAGGTGATGTCGACAAAGCTAAGTTATGTCCAAAATTCTTAGGAATGCGAGAATGTTTGCACCTAAAAGATTAGAGTCATATAAAAGATTAAAATGTATCTAGTAGGTGATGGATCGGGTGAAAAGTACTAAATAGGTTGTAAAATGCAAACAAATCATATCCATCCATATAAACTCAATTGGACGATTACAATTTATATTGAATATATTGATTTTATAAACAAATAAGGTTAAACTTGGAAATCAGTAGTAAAATAAAATTTTATGATATCTTAATTTTTTTCCTTCCTTAATATACGGTAACTGAAGAACATTTAATGTTCGTAATAAATTATTTGATTGTAAAAATTTCAAAATACATTGATGGTGGAAAAGGATAAGGAGATGAAAGTTGAGTCCTTGTTGAACAATTGTGAGAAAGATGCTGGAACCAAATCTATTTTTTTCCAATCGTTTTGAGCGCAACAATCAGTGAGGTTAGTAAAAAAAACTTGTAATGTGTCAAAGAATAAGGACAGACCAAACATATTAAACGTATCTAAAAATGATGAGAATAACGGAAACATATCGAAAAGCTTTCTTATTTATTATTTACTATCAATTGTTTACTTTTATCAGTAGATCACATATCGAAACCAAGACAGTCAGCATAATGTCCACAGGCGAATACGCCTCCAAGACAGCAGTCACACGTGGAAGAGTGATGACAGTTAAACTAATTGTTCATCCCACACACTTCACTAAAGACGTGCTTAAATTTAATACCGCAGTGGTAAAATTAACTTTTCCTGTCATCGTTAACAGTGGTACACGAACTACTGAATCTTCATCAATTACGTTTTCTGCAGAATTTTGATTACAACAAAGTAAATAAAATAAATTAAAATAAAATCAAGAATCTAAATTGTATGTCTAAAATTCTTACTGTTTCTTGAAGAGTTTCTTGTACTGTTTCGGATGAGTCATTTTGGTGAACTGGTATCAGAGCTTCAACATGATTCTGGTAAACAAAATACAATTAAAAAAACCAAGAAATTAACAATCCTAACGTAATGAATCGGATACATCAATGGAAGTCGGAATCACATTCCCTCGTTGAATAACGCCGGAAGCATCCATCGTATTACAGATGACGGCACGACGACAATACTTGATGACGCCCGCTTGAAGATGAAAGTTAGTTTTATGTAATTAACAACTATTTCAATTGTTATCAACTGTTTTCAACTCTTTTAAACTGTTTTTAACTCTTTTAAACGTTTTCAACTCTTCTAATTGTTTTCAACTCTTTCATAAACCTATTTACTTATTTCATGACACATATATACTTTCTTGAACGTTGTATACTTATACAATTAACATTGTATACTTATTTTATGAATCATATATACTTATTTAATAAATCACACTTAATTCATAAACCTTATATATTTATTTCATGATCACAATATCATGAATGTGTTATTCATTAGATGGGTGAGACAAGTTGTGGACGAAATAGAAGTATTGATGATTCTTGTTTTTTGTTTTTCGCATGAAGGTGTGGTATTTGGATTGAGATCCAGTGCAGTGTACAAAACTTTACAGCCAAAAGTTAAATGATGTCGTTTTGAATTAATGAGATCAAAACTACGTTGTTTTATAAAGGGTTCAACAATTTTAAATTTGGATTTTAGTAAAACAGCGTCGTTTTGATATATTTCGGATCAAAACTACGTCGTTTTATGAGTTAATTTTGAAGGGAAGAGATCTGGTATAAAGTCCCTTAAGTGTATAAAATATGCACTAATATTGTCCGTTAAAAAAAGTAGATCAACGGACCAGATTTTGAACAAATTCAAATTAAAAACTTACCAAATCTGGAATTAAATGAATCATAATTAAATCAAAAGGGTAATTTCTGAACAAAAAATTAAGATTTGTTCGTCGAATCCCAGAAATCACTCCTCGGATTAGGTCGAACAGTTTGCTCTTCGGAATCGCACGTGGTCCAAAAAATTAAAACAATCTGCGTCGCTGCTTTCGTCATCTGCGTCGCCACTTTCGTCATCCTGCTTTTGAAATAAACAAAAATTACATTCAGATTGTTCAATAACACATGGTCCAAAAAATTACATTATATGTTTCTAGAACCATGTAACGTAATAATTAGACATGGTCCAAAAAATTAGACATGGTCCAAACAATTACATTATATGATTCTAGAACTATATTGTTTGAATATTTGGACCATGCACATTATGAATTATATTTGCAATGAAGCATTTTGAACTGAAAACCCTATTCGATCGATATTGTTTATGACCCATATATCACATTAGGTTGTACCTAGCATATAATAATCAATATAATGGTCGATTCTGATATGGTCCAAAATTTTGACGTCTATGGTTCTAGAACCATACTTTACAATATTTTGGACCATGTTAGTACATATCGTAATTGAAATTGAGAACAAGTCGAAAACAAAATTCAGAACAGAATGGAATCACGATTGATTTAGGAAGAACGTAACTGATATAATTAGTTGGAGGATTTTAAGGATATGATATGTAAACATAATCTTCAGTATAATTTTTTATGAAACTTTACGGATTTGCCCTTTATTGTTACTTTGGTAAGTATTTAAATGCGTATTAGAACCGCTGAATTGAAATCAATATGCGTATTAGAACACTTGACTGCAGACTGTATGAGATTCGATGTTTCAGATTAAAAATCAATTGAGGCATCAATGATTTAATCGAATCAAGAGTTATAAATATCACCCAGGACCACAAGGTTAAAGGGGAATAAAAATTTTCGTCGACAGCAGGGTTCGAACCTGCGCGGGCGAAGCCCAACAGATTTCAAGTCTGTCTCCTTAACCACTCGGACATATCGACTTGGTCGTTCTATAAAATTTTAGAGAAATACTATATATACTTTACTGTGTCTTTCTCGATCAGTCGAGCTGGAATGTGTTCATTTCTCACCGTCTTTGTCATTCACATGATGAGCATCCATCACACAAGTACAATGAACGAACACCATGTCGCAGTCCACTTCGTTGCATCTCATTTTCAACGAGGAGCTTAAATCAACAATCTCGATGAGTAATTCCACTGTGATGCTGAATCCAAAGGTAGACAATACTTTGGCAGCATTTGCCATCCGGCTGATGTTTCTTCCTTATCTCTAATGGAGTATCTGAACTTCTAAGTTAAGCTCTTGCTATTCAAGACTTTCTGAGTTTCTACTGAATTTGGTTGTCAGCTGCTCCAGAATCCATATCAGACTTAATAGCTTGATCTTCTTCTGTGGCATCTTTGGTATCAACATGCTCACCAACCCATATAAATCCGTTACAGTCAAGAATCAGATGAATCCCGTATTGATCCAGATGGTAAAAATGTTGTTTACGTCTTTTCACAAGATACGAGGGAACTGTGCGCAATTCACCTCTTTCAAGCTACAAACAAAAATAATAAATTATTATTATGCTGAACTAAACTAAAATACTCGATGGGAATCATTTTCTACAGGCAAGTTAGAGAAGCAAAACGTACAACATGTCATATAGACCTTCACACGAGATATCATTTTAGAGGCCATACAAATGAAAAGGTTTAACGGACAAATAGCGATATGAACAAGAGCAATAAAAGGGAAAGACAAAATACCTATAAGGTGAATTCACTTGTCAGCAAAGAAGCCCAAATGCAAGTTTCTAATCCTATCAAGTGTATAACATCCCAGGAACTACTCGCCTAACTGGCTTCCATTAAAAACAGCATTCAGGAATACCTTTCCACACTTCTGGCTTCTTGCTTGCAGATGTAAAAGGCCATCATGCTGGAACTGGAAGCCACGCACCTCAGCCTGCCCATAAATTTGAGATTTTTCATTTTCTCAGTGTAGATAGTATATGATACTTCAGATTAAGTTGGATAAACGTATGGAGGGGGAAAGGCAGGAGCCGCATGACCATGATCTGGTACATACATTCCCGAATTAAATTCAATTATTCTTCAATATTAGTTTACAAATTGCACCTTATCATTTTCTTTGGTGGATTAAGAACTAAAATGTAAGCGCGAACTTACACACATGACATCATTCTCTTCAAAATGCCGCGCATGTTTAATTTATCAACCACAGTTCACCTCCTCTGTTTGGGAGAGAACAAAAAGCTTAAGCATACTTCCTAAAAGTAACAAGAAGAGTAATGAAGATAAAAAAGCTTCACGAACATCTTAAGTAGATAAAACCAGAAAATATACAAATCAGGAATCATGGTGAACCACAATTTATTTTGAAATCAAACAACCATAAATTATCTGCATCATTCATTAGATGAAACTTAACCAGCATCTAATGTTTAAACATTATTCAGAAAAAAGAAATCAGGATTTGGAATTCAAATAATCTTTTTACTTTGCTATGAATTTTAGGATCGTATGAAATGGCTGTAACAAGAATTTCCCTAAACTATTATTTGTTCAACATAATTTGAATAGTAATGTGGCTGAAAGACACCAACAATCACTATTATTTGTCTACATAGATACAATACAACTTAAAAATACAATTTTGCTCATACCTGAATGTCATCGGGTAAGTTCATAGAAGAAAGCATTAGAACGCATCCTGACTGAAATTTCTCTCCAGTCGCCAACGCTTTGGAGTTTGGAGCCACCTGATTGTATCACATTTAGGCCACATACCCTTTGTGCATATCTCATTGACTGAGATAAAAGGGTGCAATCCCCTTATCTAAAAATATAAACTAAAACACAATAAGCAATAATTCAACAAAAACTCATGACATATTATTAATGGAAGAGCAACTGCAATTTGCCGAATGATCAATTTTTTAGATTTTGGAATAATTGCTCACTGATGGCGGACAATTGTGGCCCCAAATTAGCATTTAACTGTTAATTAAGAGCATGCTAAAACTGAAAACCCTCAGAATCTTTATTCAACGTGCAACGGCCAACATAAATTGCGATATTCGATACTCTTGAACGAAAGTCAAGACGAGATTCTGTAAAGAAATGAAGCATGAGGAACGTGATACTTGCACCCAACCACCGTGCAGTGACGGTATGTTGGTGCCTGATTTGGTCACATTCAATCACTATGTCAGAACACAATACTTCATCATCTCGCTATTCTCTTACCCATGTACATGCCTGAACCGATTGACAAGATGGTTAGAAACTCCGCTTTAGCTCTATCACAAGCTGAAATTCACTGCCGTAAATATTTGGTTCTGGATATGTTAATCAGATTCAGTATCTGGATAAGCCGCCTCTAGAGGTTACTGCAGTTTAAAGTTGCAGATTGATCACAGCTGCTGCAGTGTCATGAAATGCCAGTTACATGATAATAAGGGGCCGCGCAGGTGACTAGTTTCCATTCATTAAAAAAAGCATTTAGAGTGAGGTTAAGGCATGTTAGGTAACATCTTCTGCAGCAGCTAACTTATCATACTAAATCACACATTTTAGTCTCCCTTCCTTTCAAAAAAATATAAAACTCATACTCAGGATTGACCATTTATATTTTACCTAAACGACACGACCTACTATAAATCTCCTATTTCAGGTTTATACCTGGAAAAAGAAAACAGAGCAATATATTGTTAAAAAATGTAGCAATTCTTCAGAAACAATGTTTAAAGATTGTAATTTTTTTAATAATATTTCATGAATAAATATCACCAGCATATAAATAATAAAGAAATTACCTGGCGAGCAAAGCTCGAACATAAACCAGCTTGTTCACACGCTCAACTACCCCACATACAGTAGCAACCACAGTGCCATTTATATCAGATCCCCCTTCATCAAATCAATCATTAAAAAACGTTCAAAAACTCTACAGAGGCCAATTATCAACACAACTTTCATTTTCCCAAATTGATTCACCGATAACAAAACTACATGAAAATCCAGCCGAACCAGATACATGCAACAAAATAATCATACAAATTGGCATAAAAAAAGTGTTACTGACTTGAGAATGCCGTCTTCATAGTTGACGGGGATGGTATCGGCGTCAGAGACGGAGGCGTCGAAATTGGCTTTGGTAGAGAAAGACTCGAGTTTTTCAAGAGCTCTCTCAAGCCTCGGCTTCTGGGTTTGATTCAGTAAAAGCTGCAAGCCTCTTTGACGACTGTCTGCAGAAGCTTTCAAACGTTAAACCCTAATTTTTTACTTTTTGTGCGTTACTTTTCATTTCTGTAAAAGAATATTTTTCTCCATATTTCATGAAATATAATCATTTAACACTTTGATTGCCAATTAATGGCCGATTGTAATTGCAAAAAGATGGATTTGTTGAATTTAGCGATTTCATTTTGATATAAAACTGTGGTATAGATGTTTTTTTTTACAATAGCTGCAATGATGGGAAAAGTTCTAAAAGGACGATAAATATTTAGTGAGATCGTAAAACACGATCTCATCCGTTGATTTATAATAATCCGACAGATGAGATTTAAAGTTAAAAACAACCTCCACATTCAACCGCCCCGTGTTTTTCGCAAATTCAACCGCCAAATTTAATAAAACCAACTTTAATCTCAACCGTTTAATCAATCAAATCAACGATTCTGATTTTGTCATTCCGTCTTACAATAACTTATTGTCTCACATGATCCTAACCTGCAATGAGAAAAGTACTAAAAGGACAATCAATATTTAGTAAGACTGTAGGACACGATCTCATCCATTGATTTATTAGTAATCATCGTTTAAAGTCCTATCTCACGACCTTACAAATATTTGCATATCACTTATCTCATATCTTCAGTTTTAGTAAACCTTTTAGATAGGAGAAATTGGTGATATAAAAAGATGATATAAATGTGAAGTGTTTAAAAACAGCTTGAAGAAATGCAAGGAGAGTTCTGAGCCATTGCTAATTTAAGCAAATGGAAGAACTACTTGGGATTCTTTTGTAGCTAACTTGTTCATTGCAGATTGAATTTTTTTATAATGGGAGCTTCTGGATCAATACCACAAAAATCCATTCATGAATTCACCGTCAAGGTACAAACATATATCCAGTGATTCTCCGATTATATTGACAGAAACAATATCGTTAAGTATGAAATGTTGACATTTTGCAGGACAGCCGAGGTAGAGATGTTGATCTCAGCATCTACAAAGGAAAGGTTCTGATTGTTGTTAATGTTGCTTCCAAATGGTAATCAATTTATACATTTTTATTAACATTGTTTAGAAATTCAAAATGGCTATATATAATCATGTTGATATTAGCGGGCACACCGAACTGAATTACACTCAACTGGCTGAGCTCTACACCAAATACAAAGATCATGGTATGCATAAGAACCCATATTCTCAATTCTCATTCTTAACAAACATTTTGATGAAATATGATACTTTTGAGGATTTTCAGGATTAGAGATATTGGCATTTCCATGCAATCAGTTCTGGAGTCAGGAACCACTTTCGGGCGAAGAGGTTGAGCATTTTGTCTGTACCAGATTTCAATCTCAGTTTCCTATATTTCAGAAGGTAGGTTGAGTTAGATTTCATCAGTTTTTTCTTGAAATGAATCAGCAGGCAATACATGTTTTAGTAAGCAAGATTTTTGCAGGTCAAAGTGAATGGACCTGAAACTGCACCAGTGTACAGGTTTCTAAAAGCTAGCAAAAGTGGTCTTTGGGGACCAAAAATTCAATGGAACTTCACCAAGTTTTTAGTGGATCGAGATGGGCATGTCATTAGCCGTTACGGATTGAGGACATACCCGTTGACATTTGAGGTACATAAGTCTTAGATTCGAATGATACGTGATCATATTTTAGGCATCATATTTGGAGTTGAATGTGCAGGGAGATATCAAGAAAGCATTAGAAATGGATTGAGCCACACCACCACTTCTCCTCTTTAGAAACTCATCAACATTTGCACAAAGAAGATTTGTACCACTAGTTAAAAAGTAGCAGATTCCACTGCTACCCTATTTTAAATGCTCTGGTTTTTTGCCTGCTGAAAGATTTTCCTTGTTCTACTAAAAATTCACCAAAGTGTAACTGCAATTTACCAAACTCACTCATGAAGAAACTGTGATTTAAATTTCGATTTTTGCAAACTAAAAGCTTCTAGCAGTTCAAATAAAGGATTTAGCAGAAATAAGCAGAATTTTGTCAAGAAAACTAGAGTACCAATGCATACTAGTGAGCTTAAAATTAATCCTACGAAGGCTACTCCACGCAGCTGCGGATTTAAGGGGGGCTGGCAAGGTCTCTTATCCCCCTAATCTCTAGAAAAACAAAATTTTACAAGTAATTGTTAGTGAAAAAGCAGCTAAATTAAGTGTTCTACCGGTACTGGACAAGGTTTGAACCCTTTCCAAAATCCCGCAGTAAATAATTGTGCTGCAAGGAATCTGAATCCACCATATACATCAACCTAGCTTCAAAACTCTTTTTGTAATTGGTAACTTTGATGGTCTCAGCAAGTCTGCATTTCTAGGGAAACTAGAAAATTACAACAAGGTCCATACCAAAACAACAATGATGCTCGGTCTAGATGACAACAGTACTTGTATCCAACCAAGCTAAATAATTACATAGCTACACTCTTTCGTGTCAATCGTACAGGGATTCACTTCGTAACTTTGTAATAATGTTTACAAAGAAACAACTTCAGCTTTCTTTGGTGTCTGCTTGTTTTGATTTCCCTGATAATATGTAAAGGAACCAAAAGTGAGTTACTAGGCAGTGACTCGTATACAATTAGAAGATGGAATCAGAAGAGTCATTCAACATGAGAATTGGCCACTGACCACAGGTTTTTGTGATATCAGCCTCCTATTCGAAGGGGCACGAGCCACATTTGATGCAGCAGCTGCGGCAGCCACGCGTATCCTGTAGATTAAAATGCAAAGTTAACATGAAAGAAGTAAATCTGCCAGTAAAAACTATTGTAATAAATGCATATATTTACCTCTTGTGTACATCAACATAAACATCTGTCTCGTCTACAATCTCTTCCTGCGTTAATATACAATACATTAGCAGTTGAGATGTTCTTTGGTATCAAATTCCATAATCCAGTTATGCATTTCCGACCAAGTTTGCTAATTGATTTGGATTTACTAGCTTAAGATTCCAATATTCGCGTGAATTTTATACAGAAAGAAAGCATACCTGCAAAAGCTCTTCAAAAACATCTTCCAAAGTAATGATTCCAATGACCTCAGCATCCTCAATATCAACGTAAGAGGGGGTCAGAGGTTCACCATTGACCTGAAAATGAGCCTTATTTGTATTTAAGTGATTCACACCATTCTCGATATCTACAGCTGTCTCAAATTTATCATCTTGCTCCTCTAGTAATGGGGTCATCAAGTGAGAGTCCCCTTTGGCTTCCTTGTATTCTACCACTTTTGTTCCTTCAACTGACTGTTGGGATTTCTTTTTACCCTTAGTCCTCACTACAGCAGCCATATGACTGCTTCCCTTTTGAAACTCATTTAAAATATCATACAAAGGCATATCTGCTGGAACCCTGTGTAATATAATATTCACTTAGGATTTAGCAGCAAGAGACATACTAAATATTTCTGTAAATTATGGATGCCAACTAAAAAGTTTACCTCGGAATCCTACGAATGGAAACAGCACTAACTGGAGTCTCTGTTTCAGCACGCACGGTCAACAGACTTTTCACCTACAACATTTCAAAGACTAGACACTCTAAATCATGACCATGACTTACTCTGGTACAACATATACACGGGACATTAGTCGTGACCTACCAATAATAATCCAATTATATTCTTAGGACTACCGGAGTACACAGGAACACGACTGTGACCTCTTGCAAGGATCTTTCCAATAGCCTCCCTGCATAAAATTAAATGAGACTGCGAATGACTCTATGTGGTGAGTGTCAACTTATTTGTAGGACTGAAGAAAAATGATAAAACCCTCGGTTGATCACCCATTTAAGCTCAAGGGTTGCACTCAAGCATAAAATGTTTTCAAGGGGTTATACTCACCAGTCCAATTTAGAATTGACATCCAAGGAAAATGTTGACTCAATTGGCGTCATAGCTTCTTCAGCAGTCTGCAAAATAAAATTATTTCAAATTTCATGGTGTATACCTGATTGAGATACCAGATCATATTTTTATTTGTTTACTACATTTACTGCATATCTTCTGATTCATGTATGTCACCATCTTTAAAAACCTATATTATACAAACAGCATTCATCCAACGTGATATCAAAATCCTACCTAAAAAATCTTGATCGATGGAAACAGAATTATTTTCCAATTAGAGTAAACATAGTTCTACCAGGAGAAATCTGCCTCAAAGAATAAAGGGGACTGAACCATGATGATAATATCAAAAAGGTTTGGAGCCTTTAAAAATATGAAGTAGGAAAAGAACAACATATGCATGTAGAAAACTACAACCTTTCATACTGCAAGCTGCACACATGGAATCTTGTATCACAAGTGAGCAACAAATATTTAAGTGATTAAATATATTAAATATCATTAAACGTATCAGATAGGTAACACACAGAATTTAGCAGCAGAAGATGAGACAAACATTGCTAGTTAGAAAAGAATTTTAACTTGCATAACAGACCTTTTCGGTTAAGTCTAAAGCTCCGCTTATTATTGTAGTTTCGTCATGTGTGAGTTCACCTCCTTTACCAGCCTGCACACAAAACAGAACAGGAAGCTTTCAGTTGTATTTAACATCCTGATAAAATAGGCAAAATAAGGCAGAAACAAAGAAATAATTATATACTGAGAGCAGTTACCGCTTGGCTATGAATAGATACAAGGGCTTTCAACTGGGCCCTCCTAAATAAGCATCATGATGACCAAGAACTGCATCAAGAATCTGAGAAATTGTTTTGATCAGATTTGTAAAGAGACTTACTGTTAGTTGTTAATCAACAAATCATCAAGTCTTAGAGTCTGATTTCTAACTACAAAAGGTACATAATTTGCTCATGAGCTGGTATAGTCATCTCTGTCCCCTACTTACCTTCCCGATAGGAAATGCAATCGGATAGCAAATAATCATTAGAATCCTAACAAGCCACACAAAGTTTGCACCTACTGAGAGCCCGTACTTAGAGCAGATTGCTTGTGGAATAACCTAATGAAGAAACATAGATGAAAGCAAATCAGCAATCAAAGAGCATTTCAGCTTTGCAAATTTAAATATTAGATAGAACTAAAAAATGTACCTCGCCAAACGCAAGAACAAAGGTAACAGATAAGAGAATAGCAACAAAGGGATGGAAAATCTTATCAAGATATATCGGAAGGGCCTGCACGATCAAATCAAAACCAAAGGCAACAAAACTCGCGAATTTATGATAAACCAAATAAAAAACAATGAATGGAAAATTGCGATATATACCTCCATGGCGGCGGCGTTACACAGCAGCAGAGTGACAAGAAGCTGATGCTGTTTCTGCACAACAGGTAGTATCGCAGCTGAATACAGTAAATAAAAAACATCCCAAATTCAGTAAACTCCAACATCGTACAAAATGAATCAAAAGCATTGAGCTGAAATGGGACCCACCAGCTTGTTTCTTCTCGGCGTCAGTGCCACTCCGCTGCAAAATCTCGAGCTCAACAAGGCCGAGTGACATCAAACCGAGAGTCAAACCGGACATGATTCCAGCGAAGAGGACGAGGAAGCAGGAAATTCCGGCATATGCGAACCAGGCGAATGATGCGAATGGGATGTCTTGGGCTTGCAGCGACCCGACGTCGTTTGCGAGGGAAGTTAGGGCGTTGAGGAACATCGTAATGGTGGAGTGGATCTCCGACGATGTGAATGGATCGAAGCAGCGTTCTTTGATGGAGGCGAGGACGAAATGTGTAAATGACATACGACAAAATTGTCGATTATTGCATTTTTCAATTTTAGCTAAAAATAAATTTGTGACTTATTTATAAGTTTTTGGATATTGAACATTTTTATTTTGCTAAAAAGTAGTGTTTAATAAAAATTGTTTGTGTATTTGCAACATATCATAAGAACAATGTTTGATGTATCGAAGTTCTGTGTTTACTGAATTCTGAAATGATCGAAATAAATTATAAATTGGTACCAATAAAAATTTAATAAATAAAAATGGAAAATCAAAAAATGAGTGTTGGTGAAGGTCTCTAGCAAATAGGTGGCCAAAAGATGATCATACACACATCATATGTTCCCAAAGATGGAAGCATATGAAGATGAGAAGAGAAGGAAAATCATAAGACCAAATGGCAGCTTCATCTGGTATGTACCCGAAGACCTATCCCCTGTCGTTGGCACATTCGTTGACGATGGGGAATCGGCATTACCTCCTCCTGTGGTTGGCGTTGTGGGAGTACCATTTCCACCTGTGAATCAGTACCAAAATGCAGTTAGACGACATGCTTGTTCAATATCAATACTCGCGAATATTTTAAAATTATAAATATTTATTTTTTAGAGTATGATGGACTTGCCATTGCAACGGCTAATCGGGGGAGTCTGGATTTTGCAGGCAGTAGGGAGAGCCATGGCTCGAGTCCGGTTGATGGGAACACCAAGAGACGGTCCATTACCATTCAGAACTTGGCAGAGGCACTGTGGTTGTGAACTGACAACATTAGCTAGCTGCTGGCAGCAACTTGGGCTAGGTGATGATGAGTTTCCGGAAATGTAGTTCAAGCAAGGTGACAAGCTGATCAGAACACTGGTGCAGCTGGTTTGACCTTGGGCACTCGTTGCCAACACAGCCATGAAAAAAAGCAGAGCGATGAGGACTGTCTTCATTGTAGCTTAATGATCGAAAATGCAAATGGGAAGGATGCAAGGAAAATGTTAATTTTGATGATGTTGGAATAGATTTATTTATATAGAAATAGCATGGGATTTTAAAGCTGAAAAATGCAAAGGTTGTGGGTTTTTTAAGGGTTGGTGAACAACAGTGCCTAATTTAAAGCGGATTTGATTTCGGTGAACGACTAATGTTTACTATTTGGAGTATTTGACATTTTTGGCTTCTTTATGTTACTTTGCAAACACCTGTCCGTGAGCATACGAGACATTTTTTCAGTTGACCTTTTTTACAAAGCAAAACACGAAAAATGCGCTATTGCCCTAATGCTTGAGAGTTGAGAAAGATTCAATTTCCTAGAGGTGGGCGTGGGACGGTATGCTTGTTGCCCTGCACTCTCATGTGAATGTTACCCCATTATTCTATATCAATATCTCAAAAAACACTACTAACATTATTACAAAGCAGCCTAGTGCGTTTCAACAACGGCTCGCATCAGCCTTTTGATACTGCTAGATCAAAAGTCACAGTAAGCAGTGTTCCATTGGTTGCATAAAACTGAAAGCCCTCTGCAAGTTATGAACAGTCAAAACATCCACATCAGCTTTTGGTGGAAAGTGTTCTATGTATGGCCCTGATGGTATTTGGAGTGGTTCTACAACATCCTCCTACAAGGGAAGCCCCAACTTCACACCATTTGCTGACATATGATACAAAATCGTCATCTGAAACTCCAGTGTTTTGCTGCATGAGAAACAAAAAAATTATTTACTACTAATCAAAAGCTATACAACTATACAACTTAAAATCATATTGTTTAATTTGTCACCAATCAATACATAAGGATTGGCAAGGGAAACTTACCACCCATTGCTTTAGTTCAGGATCGTAACTTTCTCCACTGTTAGGATATATGACGATTGGCTTTTTTGTTACCTGAAGGCAGTGACAACCAGATCTATAAATCTAATCGTTAAAGAGGAATTAAGATATTAAGTACATATTCCTAGCCCTTAATTTGTATACAAGCAAATACTTATTGATTGAAAATGCGATGATGCATATAATTTATTGTTTAAGGTGTGTTCTCATCAAATTATACTGAGCTTAATTGATGCTCATATTCCCATTCCAATCAGGTAAAACAAAAAGGAACACTTCGCGTTCAATCAGCGGTATGGGTACTCTATATTTTTGAGTTGTACAGAGAGGTGAACCCAAACAACAAGTAGTGCCACAGCTAAGGTTGTCATGTTTTGAGGCAAATCCAGCTAGAACATGAAGCATAGAACCTGTTTCTAGTAAGAATACGATAAGGTGTCCCTAATGAACAAAGCTCTTACACCTACCTTTGATGCTGAGAGAATCAGGTCATGAATAAATCTCGGAGGGGTGCAGTTAATGCCAACAGCCACAACTTTTTTGCATGAGTCAGCAATGGCGACACAATCAGTCAAAGAGTCGCCGCTTACGACGTTTACACCATCCTTAGAGTTGAATGCAAACCAAGCTGGGATGTTTATGTCTTCAGCCTCCAAAAGCTCAGCGTAAGCCTAAATGGACAAAATGTTAGGAAAGAAACCTGGTTTATAAATGGAAATAGAGGGAAATTTCAATAACTACCGTTGAGGCTTGCTAATGCTAAGAATCAGAAAATGTTTTTCAATGAATACTGAACATTTCATGTTTCAGTAACATCTCACTTTAGAGCCTTAGATAAAAAAGACATTGCAATCATATAGGCACCTGAGCCTCAAGCTGGTTTGGAATCGTCTCAAATGCAATTAGATCAGCTCCAGATCTTGCTAAGACTTGGACTCTTCTTCTGTGGAAATCTTTTAAATTTTCAAGTGTCATCTCCTCACCATAGTCTCCGCTGAGAGTAAAACAATAAAATTTATATATCCGTACAAAAAATAGCACTTCTTAAATTCTAGCATTATATTGCTAGCAGATGAATATCATACATCGGGATACTATTGACAACTGAGAAAAATAAACCATCATACCTGTATTCGGACCCATCAGCAAGATACGCTCCATAGCTTCCTACCGCAGCTGCAACTAATATTGGATGATCCTTTAAAATCTTTCCATCTACATCAATCCCAGTCCCATCCGAAACATTTTCCTTACATCTTTGGTAATATATATCACGTGCCTCACAAGCAATCTCAACACTTTTTTGAGCAAAGCTTCACTCTCTTCCTTAGACATGCCCCTAGCCTCAAATCCCTGAATCGTAGCCTGCCATTTTAAATATTATTAAATTAGTAACTAATAACATTACTCGAAAAAATAAGCAAAAGAATGCAAAAAATGCTTTGCATTGTAAAAACTATTAACCTGATACGACGCAGATATAATAACATTCGCTCCGGCTTCAAGGTAATCGAGGTGCACCTGTTAAAAAATCAAACAAAAATTCATACACATTATCAGAAAAGTAAACCTAATTCTGGAAAATGAGATCCAAATGATTTGTTTCTAAATACAAAAGTGGAATGACTACATCACGGATGAGGTTAGGAGATGTGAGTAAACACTTGGCGCTCCAAAGAGGATCGTTGAGGTCGGCACCGTGTCGTTCGAGCTCGGTCGCTAGTCCTCCATCGATTACAGCGAGGCCGCCTAACTGGCGTAGCAAATCAGACATTATTGAATACGATACCTTCTTCACCGCCATTGAGTCCCATTCTTACAGGCGAATGTGATTGGTCAAAGCCTTGACCGTGACGAGGCGATTATCTGCGGACAATTAACTATCGGACTCTTCTCAGGCTTTCGGAAACCAAATCTAGTCGTATGATAAATGATTTCGTTGTATCTGATTAAATAATAAAGTACAGTATATGGGTAGATAGAGTAATGCTTTTTTGAGACCCTTACTATTGGGTGAGACCCTGAGACCCCAATCATGGCCGTTGATTGGGTTTGCTTTTGGGGTCCAGATTGTGCCACGTGGAGGTTAGAGAATTTCAAAAATCGGAGGTGAGAGAAATTGTTGCTTTTGTTCTCTCACCTCCACGTGGCACAATCTGGATCCTAAAAGCAAACCCAATCAACGGCCATGATTGGGGTCTCAGGGTCTCACCCAAAATTAAGGGTCTCAAATGAGCATGATTCTAGGTAGATATTTGTATGTGAGACATAAAAATAATATATTATCGTTAAAGGAAAGAGATCAAAGAGTACATGTATTTTTATGTAGGACATCATCTTAACGGTTGATTTTCAATAATCTAACGATTGAGATTGAGATTTTTTTTTAAATTTACCCCTCTTTCATGTTTTTGTTCCTTACTTACCCACCTGAAAGTTTTGTTCCACATTTATTAAAATTAGTTTTGTTTGATTTATACATAAATGACCTTTATCAAGTTAGTAATTTATGAATAATTTAATTTTACTCCTTTGTTCTGATCATGTTATCTAATAAATCTTTGAATTTCTGTAGTACATTCTGCAAACGAAATATGCATCAAAAACATCAGCAATCACGTCCTAGATCCATTTAGATAGATAGTTTGTTCAATAACCAGTATGGTTCAAGAATCATAAGAGCATGTTTCATGAACATAATTCATAAATATAAGAACCATACATAAATAGTATAACATATGTGACATTTTTCTACTACAAATAAACCATATAATAATCGATATGGTCCAATAATCATAAGAGCATGGTTCATGAACGACACTTCACAAACATCAGCAATCTCATCCTAGGTCCGTCTCGATATGTATTTTTGTTTAATAACCGGTATGGTTCAAGAATCATAAGAGCATGGTTCATGAATCATACTTCACAAATTTAAGAACCATACAAAAATAGTATAGAATATGTGAAATTCTCGTATTGTGTATAAAACATATAATACTCGATATGGTCCAAGAATCATAAGAGCATGGTTCATGAACCACGAAACCCTAAATCTCAGCATAAAACGCACAAAATCCTAAATAAATCGCGACACAAATGCACAAATGTCAAAAACGCTATCTAAATCGTAGCACTGACTAAACGAAATGCTAACATAACACACGAAATCGTACAAAAACTTACAAGTTGAGCGAAGATATGTGCATGGCGGATGATGAAAATCGACTCGGGTGAGAGTGGCGACGCGATTGAGATCGTCGCGTGAATTTTGGATGTTGTCTTACGATTTCAAAACGCCCTAATTTTTGGGTGAATGGGGATTCGCGTAACAACCTTATTTTTTTATTTCTAAATTACCCCTCGCATTTAATTTCAAATTATTTTAATTCTATAATTGGCAACTTTTAATTTTGATTTTGTTAAAAATCTGGTGCGTTGATCTTTTTTAATGGTTTGTGTTAGTGTATATTTATACATATAATGGACTTTATACAAAATATGCTCTCCACAAATTATTATAAACTTTTTCTCAGTAGCGGTTACATATGGTATAATTCTTACAAATGCATGGAAGATGACCTCTAAGAAAACAACTGTAAGGAAATAAGGGAAACAAGCCTCCACGTACGGGCAGAGTGTGATATATTGTCTAACACACTGAACTAATCTGCAGTTTGATCCAAAAGACGATTTTTGGGTCAAACTGGGATTGATTCAGTCTATGCTTGCAATTTATCATGGTATGTGATGTAGGAGGATGTTCAGTTGATTTGGCCATCGCTTTGGCGGTGGATTGGTAGTCGTCATTACCAAAGGACTCGTGCGCGAGTGAATTGATTGAGACGATGATTTCCTACAAGATGTGTCACATCGAATTGCCCCCGTATTAGTTTCTATCACATCGAATAATAGAGGACTATTTTTATTTAAATATAATTTGTTTCATTGCATTGAATAGTATCCAAAATCTGTTTCGTCTAGATTCAGTGCTAGCTCGTGTTTAATTAAATCATTTTTTGCTGCATAAGCTTTTTCCTTGTAATAATCTCTGCAGTTTTTGTGAACCAGTTTTATTTCGCGTTGTTGAATGTTTTAGTATAAATATATAAAATATATATATTAAAACATAGACGTATCCTGCCGTGTCCACTCTTCATTATTTTAGAAATTGCCGTATCCACGTATCCTGCCGTACCCGTGTCCCGAATCCGTATCCTGCCGCACCCTTGTCCCGAATCCATATCCGTGCAACATAGGATGTAGCTTTTGTCATTCTGAAACCTGTGTAGACACCTGCTTCTCAGGGGAAAGGACAAGTTCCATTAAGAGACCTCAAATGTTACTGTAATTTATATTTAGGAATTTTGGATGGAGGAATTGATAAGTCGGAGAAGGTAAAGCCAAATAAGAATTTCCAGTCTAATTGTGAAATGCTGGCGTAAAGAGAGATGATCCAAGATGAGTCGGTTAAAATATATACAAGACATTCAAGACTTAGGAATATGCAAATCACATTGTCTGTCACCAACATTTCAAATGTGTACTAATTAATATTCATTACCATCAGCAAAATCAAAGACAGAGGCTGGTTCGGCACTGGTTATCAATTTTCATGTTAAGCTGATAATTCTAACCATCAATAGCTCGAAAAATGGTCAACAGCGCCATGAAAAGATTGATGATATCAAGATAAAGCGACACTGCAGCCCAAATGTACTCATCATATGTATGCCTCTTGATCAGATTGTCAGTGTCATACACAATGTAGCCACAGAATATGATTGCAGCCAAGCACCCATAGATCATATGAGAGAGCCTACCAAGTGGGAAGAAAATCTGCACACACACACAATGACAGCAAAGTGTCAAACTGATAATCACCCAAATAATCGTGTTTCAAGTTCAGAATGCATATGTATGCATTTTTCTTACCTGGATACATGAGAAGACAAGCAGAACAAGAAGTGCACCAAACAAAAATGGGCCGAGGAAATTGAAGTCATATCCTCTCTTTGCAGCCATGAATGTGTACAACGTCAAGCCAATAACAACCACCGCAGTCAGAATGGCTGCCTCTAGTATCACCTTCCCTGTTACATTAGTAAAAATACAAACAATGACATGCTCAAATACCAAACCCAAATCAAAAAAGTAATACAAACACATTGCAATTTTCCTTTTGACACAAAGTAACATTTTGTACAACCATTATCTTTCAAAAATTTGTAAGCACTAAACTAAGCTTTATTTCTTGTTAAAAATACTTCTTCCAGTTATCCAGAGCGCAATGTATTATATGCAACTCAAACGCAATTACACTTGTTGATATAATATAAATATCTGCAAAACAATATAACAACATATCCATCTTACCGCTCGTGAAAGCACACGTCAAGCCGATGACAAAAGCCATAGGGATGGTGAACAATCCCAGCAAAATGTAGTTCACTGGATGTTTCTGATGGTAATAATACAGTGGACACAAAACTGCAGTATAATAAAAAACCAAAATGTAAATTTCAATAAATCAAATCCATTCGAAACACGAAACAATTCGACGAAAAATAAACAAAGCCGACGTACCGATGAGAGGAATAATCATAAGGACGATGTAAAGCGCAAGTCCGGCAGGAGTGGTGGCAAAGAAAACTTTAATAGGAGGGACAAACACAACAACAGAAGCCACAGCAACTGTGAGAAGCAATTGAAAACAAATGATCGAATACACTTTCCGGATAAACGACCATCGTAACTCCGGACTCTCGATCATCGTCGGATACAGCGCTCTGTTCCCGGCTCCAGCCTCGATATCATCTTTCCTGTACGGTTGGTTCCACATTGCGCCGCCTTAATGAAAGCATGCAATTAAGTCGACGTCGGAAACAACAAAAAAATCAAACGAAGACGACAAAGGAGACTGGAGATTACCTGATGGAGATGATTTCTAGGGATTTCAAGGGATCTTGAGGAACGGCAAGCGTTGGAGAAACTTCTTTAAAATTGCGGCATTGTCGACACGTGTACGTATTTGATTCGTGACAGTGTGGAAAAACGGTTTTGTTTCTGGCGGAAGGAAGGAATAATAAAACTAGATAGTTTGCTTTTTTGAGAAGGAATAAAAGCTCTAAATAGAAAAAGGAAATTGGAGCCTGTGTAAAGAAGGGATTCATTTCTATAGTCGATCAAGTTGACTTGCCCACAGGCATGGGTAAGGTTGTTCATTTCATGTTTTTGAAATCAATATTAAATCGATCATGTTTTTGCAAAGTAGTTTTTATTTAACTAATTAAAAGTTCGAGTTTTTTGTAAAAACGTTACCAAAACAAATCTTGATGTTGGCCCATTGGAATCAGGCCCAATTCGGAATCACAATCTACACAACGAGCGAGCGAACGAACGAACCCAAAAAAACGTCGCTGATCGAAAACAATGGAAGAAGGATCGCTTGGAACTCGTAGGCTGGATGTAATCCCGTCGCCGGAAGAATTCGCCTCTCAAATTGAGTCCAGAAACGTTCCTGCTGTAATTTCCGATCCGTCCATCATATCATTCCCGAAGTTCTCTCAGCAAACACGCTTGCTTATTGACTGACACTCGAATGATTATGCTGTAGGTTTTCAAAGGATGCGTCAAGGACTGGGAAGCTTTTCACAAGTGGAATCCCGAAAACGATGGCCTTCTTTACTTGGAGGTTTGAATCCTTTTTAAGCTGAGTGATTATTAAGAATATCATACATTTCATTTATTGTAAAAATGGAGTCAATATCCTGATGACAGAAATTTTAATGTTGAAATTCTACAACTGCAGTGGCCTCGTGCCAGTTGAAATTTAGTGAATTATTGTTTTCCTAGATCCGATGCTCCATCCCTTGGTGTTGAATCATAATCGTTATAACCAGTATAAATTACAATTAATTTATAATTCTAGCCTACATGACAATCAGGAGCTAGCTGGATCTGCTGTAGTTGAAGCAATGCTATCTAGATCTGCTCCAGTATTTTATGGCGATATCAGAAGACATGAAAGAGTAAGTTCAATTCCATGTATAAATATACTCTTTGTATTGTCAGCCAAAACCTTATCCCTTGTGGTCTTGTTACTTTATATCTGTACAATAGCACTAAAGTAAGAACCCCAGCTAGTGTTATAGTCAAATGCTTTTGTATTTGCAGGTTCCAATACCTTTTAGAGATTTTATTGGTTCATGTAAGCAACTTCTGAAACAGAAACAAGCTGAGCTTGCATTGTCCAGAAGTGGTAATAAAAGAGAGTGCTGAAGCCTCCACATCACTTTTTGAGGATGCTAGGGATCAAATTTACCTTGCACAGGTTGCAACGATTTTTATTTTTTTAGTAACATGGTTATATCCAAATCTTCTTTGTTCCTAATGGCTTCAAGATTTATATAACCCCCTATTGTATCTGTGAATGGAACCTCTGGTGGTTTTGAGTTTATCTTTTATGCTCCAGTGCAGGTACCACTTATGAATGCAGAAGGTGATGATAGAGCTCAATTAGGAGCGCTACGTGCAGATATTCAGACGGTTTGAGCTTCTCACGCAGTGATACAGCTTTTTGTTTCTTGTTATACAACCAACATTTTTTCAATTAAGTTCAATTTTAGTATGCTGATTTTGGATTTTTTGTAGCCAGTTTTCCTACGTACAAAAGATCTATCATCTATAAATATGTGGATGAACAGCGCTCCATCGCGTTCTAGTTCGCACTACGATCCGCATCACAACCTTCTGTGCATTGTTACTGGGTGTAAACAAGGTAAGTTAATGGTAGTATATTGAAGAGTTCACTGTACAGTGTCATTACATTACTTAACATTTTTGATGTCTTTTAGTGAAATATGCAACCCATTATTGATGAACAAGAATACTCTTTTAATTGACTTTACAGTTTCTCTTTGGCCCCCTTCGGCAAGTCCATTGTTATATCCCATGCCCATATATGGGGAAGCTTCAAACCACAGGTTTCTTTTTTCCCTGAAATGTTTCAACATACATTTCTCGTTCCCTCATCCTTTGCCATTGGTATTCTTGAGATGTAAATGGTGACTATTTTGGCAGCTCTGTTGCGCTAGAGAACCCCGATTTTGTCGCTCATCCTAGAGCAGAATCTTCGACAAAGTATGCAGAGAAGGTTACTCTTCAAGCAGGTGATGCACTTTTCATCCCTGAAGGGTGGTAAGTTGTATGTTTCTTATGTGAGATCTTACAATTTGGATAACCAACTAGGAGCATCACAGTGCTAACTGACATCTGAGTTTCACTGAACAGCCCATTAGGGGATGTCAGGGCGGAAAATGTGTGCATAGCCGCCATTGGCCAATATTGATAGGTCATTCTGAATTTTCTGGTGGTGTGTATGGGGGTATAAGGAACAAAATTTAAATGTTTGCTTGATAGGTATCATCAGGTTGATAGCGCAAATTAACAATTGCCATAAACTTTTGGTGGAGTTCATTTATCATCTCCAGCATGCCAGAGCACATGGATGCATATTATCTGCGTTTTATTTTGAGAAGGTATTATCTGACTTATCATTTCTTTATATTTAACCAGAAAAAGGAGCTGCTGCAGGCTACTTTCATTCTTTAATGTTCTAATCTGTATCTTGTCTTTGATGCATGTTGAAGATTGACTGACAAGGAAATGGTATGTTTACGCTTATAAGCCACCACTCTTGACTGTGAATATTTACACCATATCATATACTGTTCATTCTTTGATCCCTTATTTGTGGCATGACTAATAGGAATATTGTTTAATTTCTCTGAAGCTTGTAATTTAGAGTTTTGGACCTCAGTATTGTTAATTTAGCACATGACTTGCTCATTAACACCGAGGATATAAGTCATTTTCGTTATTCTCATCGTTCTCACTCTAAGCTAGTATATATATTCATTTTACTGAATTTCACAGGATAAGGTGCTCCCTCGGCTCAGTTCTATTAGCTTGAAGAACACAACTTGCGTTAAAAAGCTTTCCATCAATGGGAATTCAGGTGGATCTTGTAATCAGTTATACCGAATGTGCATATGGATTGCACTGTAAAATGCTTCTACCTTTGGCGTGGATTGTTAGTTGTTTCCTTAAATCCTGTATGTTTCCTTTCCAGAAAATCAAGTTGTTGATTTCAAGAGAAGCAAGCAGAATGCAGATTCTGCTTTGGTTGATTTGGATCCTATCACAACTGATGCTATTCATAAACTCGTGTCTTTGGTCCACGATCACGTGTCTCCCACAAATCAAACTCAAGTAACGCCATTTAATTCATTTACTAAGGCGGTGGTTCCTACTATTTGCCTGGAAGATGATCCTGTTGCCAAAATCTTCTGGAGCCTTGATCCCTTGCGTCTCCAGAATGTCATTATTTCCATGGCTGTGAGTTTTTGTCTCTGTTACATATCTAACTATTTTTGTTCTTGTCACTGTCAGTGTTCTAATACACTGCAGTCAATTGATTTGTGTGGTATATAAAATTAGAGCCAGCTTCTGCTTAGACCAGTGCCTGCAACAACAGTTGAATTTCTTGGATTCCCTTTTTTTCCATGATTTTTCCAGTGTCTTGAAAATACATAAAAAATATAATGTGTCTATGTGATCTTTTTCAGAGATAAAATAATAGTTTTCTTCATTAATGTAACATTTTGATTATTGATTTTATTTCTTTGGTGGCCATTATAACTCTAGTTTTGAGTAGAATAGGTGAATCAGATTGAAGGATCAATAATAGTCTCTAAAGGTCTTCTTTTGTTCAGGGCAAGTTTCCAAGAACATTAGAAGCCCTGATTCTGCATTTGCTTACGCCAGTGGGTGCAGAAGTGCTTACAAGAAAGTTTGATGAGATGGATTTACAAAATTCTGAAGAGGAGAGGTATTTTGCTGAAGATTCAACATATGTGCATGGTCCTTCTGTTTTGTATGTGTCATATGAGGCTGCTACTTTTTAGGAATGACTTTTACCAAGCTTTCTATGGCATATTTGGTGATGTGAATGCTGCAATGGATATCATCTTGACCATGAAAGAGTCTTTTGCCCGCCAGGTGCTCTATCTATTACACATTAGTTTGATGATTTTCTTGCACATTACATGCATTATCCCAACCTGATAAATTTATACATGTTACTGCAAATACTTTTCTTCCCTAGTATATCTTTACAACATTGCTCATGACCAAGAGTATATATGTAGGGACCTTAATAAGCCTTTTTCGTCTCTTGTTATATCTTTTTCATGCACTGTAATGACGGCTAGTGATTTATTGGCTGTAGTCATCCCATTCGCTGTTAGGCTTTAAGGATGATTAATGACACAGAATAAAGATAATAATCAGAGCACATCAAGTATTTGTTCTTTTAACTAGTCGTGAAATGTGTTTTAGTGTTCTTGCTATGCTTTCGGCCTGTTATTTTATCCATGGTTACCTTTTAGTTTATAGCATTGTGAAGTGTGGCTTATATTATATAAAATAGTCAGTTTTAATACTCTTTTGCTAAGGTTCTGCAAATTTACTTGTATTTTTTGTAGGCTTTTAAAAATGTACTTGATCTATACTTGGGAGTTAACATTGAAGGCTTTAAACCAGAGGGTGATTGATAAGCGACGCTAGAGAAATCGGTCCCTTGTCCTTTTTGTTTGAGCAGCTGTACCATTCCTACTGGATTCAAAGTACTGAAGACCAGTCTTGTGCATGTCCATGTCCATGTCCTGGTCTGAGCTTATCGTGTAGATCAACTTCATTTTCAGTTCCTGAACCTCTCAACATCCGCTGGCCAGCTATAAATGACATCATTCATGGTTTAAACAAAAATGGCCAGTAAACTTATCAGGAATACTAACTTCATTCAGTAATGACAGTTTGTTATTATTTACATTCAGTAATTACGGTTGTCCATTCAGAAGACATGAAACTATAGTTCTCTACTGAATTAACATGAAACCACAAATGACGCGGCGGAAGCCTTAAGAGAATCGTAAGCGCGAAATCCGAAAATAAAGTTTCCTGAAATCTTTCAGGTTGACGGGAGTTCACCCATAATTAAAGGGAATCCGTCCTAATCGTTGAGAAAACTCAATTGGTTTTATTGATCAAAAGATGAAGATTACATGAAAAGTAAAGAACATTATATAAGAAAAAATAATATAAAGTTTTCCAAATTTATAGATGTGGGATAAACCCAAAATCTTGAAATTCTTCCTACATCACCAAACTGCAGAATCCTAAACACACAAATGATTTGTTGTATGTCGTCTGCATGATCATGCATACTCCAGTTCATTTCGTCGCTAGTTTTATGTTGAACAAAAAGCAACCTAAAAGAAAAATAGGGAAAACAAACTAAAAGACGCTCAATCAATGAAGCAACACCTGGACAAACATGAGGGTCCATTACACCATTCCTTGCGACAATGACAAAAACCTTCTCATATATCCAGATGGACACTCCACTCTACGTGTTCTCACCTTATTTGCTTCCCTTACCACGACAACACCCACTTATCTATCTATGCACCCCCACACAACGAACACCACACCAGTCAATCATCATCTTAAAAATCCTCGTCATTCATCACCTTCTCCTCTCAGACTCATAAGTCATACCCTAATCCAAAATAGCATTAAACCCTAGTCAACATGAAGCCCCAAGTCAGCAAGCTCATATTACGATGCAACTTCACATAATAAAAATTAGTCATAGCTAAACGTTTAACTAGTGTCACAAAGAGAGCAATTATAAAGTACGGTCAGTTGAATTTGAAAAAAGAACATTGCAAATATTGACGAATTTATACATTTTCACGGTACAAATATTTATCATTCTTCTTAAAAAATCTATTAATTTATTAATAATCAACGTTAAAACCAAGTCTTACGATCGGACAAAAATACATAGGTACACATGGAATATTTCATTAATGACGACAATACTTTATATCTATCTTTATTTGCTTGGGGTGGAGAACCGAATTCAACTGTATTTAGACACCACATACACCCGACACGACATCCCAATATCCTTACCTTTACCTGCCAATCCGACCGCACGTCAACACCCCACGTGCCACCTAATCAACGGTCAATATCACTCCACATTACACTCTCCTCCACTTCCTTTATAAAGTAGTCGCCATATTTAACTAAAACAAACAAATGTTTCTCTACTAAGCTTAGATCTCCTCATGCTTTCTTGTCTACTGCACTTTGTTATCTGCTAGTAGTTGATATCATCCAAAACAGTTAGATAGACTGATAGAATCCGGTTGAGCTAGCAAACAGGATAGGTTAAAAGTGGGATCATATGGCCGATTCTGACAACGAGTCTGGAGGGCAGAGTGGGAATATGACAGCTAGGGAGCAGGACAGGCTACTTCCAATAGCTAATGTCAGCAGGATCATGAAGAAGGCTCTACCAGCCAATGCGAAGATATCTAAGGAGGCTAAGGAGACTGTGCAAGAATGTGTTTCTGAGTTTATAAGCTTTATAACTGGAGAGGCTTCAGAGAAGTGTCAGAGGGAGAAGCGGAAGACGATTAATGGAGATGATTTGCTGTGGGCGATGACGACACTTGGGTTTGAGGAGTATGTTGAACCTTTGAAGATGTATTTGAGTAAGTTTAGGGAGATGGAAGGGGAGAAGATGAACTTTGGAAGAGTTCCGCAGCAAGGGGAGGTGGTAGATTATGGAGGAGGAGGCGGTGGAAGTGGGATGGGGTATGGTGTGATGCAGCAGCAACAGCAGATGCATGACAGTGGAGGTTATTATGATCAAGGGGCTGGCCGGAGAGTCTCTACTGGACGATCTAGCAGGTAGATCAAACAGCGGCGGCGATGGAGAAATCCTATGGCCTTGGTCTGAACTGCAAAAGTTCTTGTGTAATATTTTCCAAGTCAATCATAAACTGAGAATGATTTTGTATGAAGTTCAAAAATATGCTAAATGCCACACGGCATATTTATTCATTGTACTTAAATTACTATGTGACCAGAGGCATTTCCTCTAATCCATTACATGCGCTGCCATATGGCTAGATCTTAAAGTCAGAGCTTGTTAAGATCTCGGCCATTCAAATATAGGAAATGCCTCTGTTCAGAGAATGTGGATGCTGTTGAGACCGGAGTGAAGCCATTGTAACCTTGGTTGATTCTGGCTGAGCAGACCTTCATTATATTGCTGAGCAGGCTGTGGTTCATGACAAAAGGTTGTGCCAAGTATTCACCAAAAGGCATCCACTGGAATGAGATGTATAAGGAGAATTGTTGATCAGTTGAATATAAGAATCTATATGACTGGGATTGAATAGGGATGTAAAAGAATGTAGGCTGATTAACCTGAGCTGCTTCAATCTCTGCTTCTTGTATTTGGATGGCGTAAGAGGTGGGTCGTAGCATGCACACAAAAAACAAGTCTGACTTCCCAAAAAAGGCCTGGTGACTTTGTCTGCAAATGGAATGAAATGAGTGCTCATATAAAACAAGCTCTAAGGTTGCGTCCACTTTGAAGGAACGGAATGCATTTCGTGGGAATGGAATGATAAATTTGGACATAGTTTCATTTTAGATTCATCCTTTCATTTCATTCCAAGTGATTCCATTCCGGCGAAGTGAACGGAGCTTAAGAACTTAATTTGATTCTAGTAACCATAATCAAAACTACAAGTCATGGGCTTCATAAAGAGTCTAGTAACGATCAACAAAAATGTCCAGTAAAGAGTTCAAGTTCAAACATCATTAGAATATTCCTGGGTTTACCTGAATGCTAGTACTTCGATGAATTCAGCATCAATCTGAAAGAAGAGTAAATTTAACAACATTAACACATTGTGTGGAGACTAATATCCAGATTTTACAAGGACATGGGGGAAAGGTTTTACAAAAACTTACTCCGGTCTCTTCTTTTACTTCTCGCTGCGCTGCATCACAAATGTCTTCACCCTGAAGATAGAATAGTCAAGAGATCACAAGGACATTGGATCCCTGATGAAAACACAACTCTATATGCACAGGGAGGATTACCTCTTCAACTACTCCAGTAGGAAACTTCCACAAACCTGTACCCTTAAATTTACCAGTGTTCTCTCGCACGACCAGCACCTATCAAGCCAAATTTACAAGCTAAACTTTGAATCCAAGAGAAGATGCCAAGTTTTAAAGATTGCATGTACAGTGTTCACTTCTGGCGCAGTTGGTTTGTCATAGGGTCATGACATGCAAGTGTATTGGTTCTTTTGAACGTTTAGTAGAAAAACTTATAGCTTATTGGCACATTTTGGTATCTTAATATGCAGCAAATGGTGGGAGTTGGGATGCACAGCACCATATTGCACGATAAGAACTTATTAAGCTGAAGATGAAGAAACTGAAGAAAATAACTCATTCTCGAGCAGAAAAATGACCCTCAAATAAATGTGATACCTCTTTGTTGTCATTCATAACAAACGCAGCAACACCAACGGTGGGATGCATTAGCTGGAAGAGTATTAGGAGTCTCAGGAATCCAACAAACAAGCATTAGGTATTTCGGCTCTGCATGGTGATACCAAAAGCCCTCCTGGAATAATTATAATCCATGACCAAGATAGTACTTTAGGAACCATATGACAAAAATATCCAACTCAGGTGACAACACAACAATCATCACCTTGACAGCAGCTTCAACAAGATTCGCATGCTCTATAAGCAGTTTTATCCACACTCCCTTTTTCCCCTAAATCACACAAGCGACTGACTCAACAAACGCACACCAATCATTATCCACTTCAAATTAACATCAAATGCGAAACAAGAAAAGCTCATTCAATTCATACTTGATGTTTCCACCTATCCATTGAAACACGTAGTGCATTCCTGAAATCATCAGCCTCCATCGGCTTGTCAATACTGACTATCACTCCATCATAATCATCCAGCTCTCCTTCAAGAACAACACCTCCTCGCTCTTCAATCTCATCCACATCCACTTGCTTCATAGCAGGTGAATTCAAATCAACCTTACTCGACATCAATCTAAACTTTTCAACCTTTCAAAATCCAATATCCTAATCTCCCTACCTAACAAACCAAACACCAACTCAATCATAATTTATACACTACAATTACAATCGAGGCTTGAGAACGACAGATTATATACCTGGAAAGTCGGAGGGTGATGGAGGAGGGTGGCGGAGGTGCAGGACGCGAGAGGATGCGGAGGATTTGAATCGGCGATGCAGCGGTCGGTAAATTGATGCGGATGCGCGCATCTCCTTCTCGGGTTACGTAGTACGGGTTAATTAACTATTTATACGAGTGATTAGTTTTGTGGACGTGTACAAGTGCAGCAGTGAGGTGCTTGTAGCCATGTATTTTTTCATTGTTTTTGAGAATGGATCAAATGAAAAGTGGTAGTTTGGTTATAAAATGCAAACAAATCTAGACCATCCATTTAATTACATCCGACGGTTATTATATAATCTTATTAATTAATATATTAAATGACAAAAGGGCAATAATGGAAACATACATTATAATATATTTTCAAATATATCAATTAAATTCAATCCCTTTTTTTATGGTAACTGAAATTCAATTCTTTGATTAGGAAATCGACATTTAATATTTTGTTTTCAAACATTCAAATTTATTTAACAGACTTTCCCAAATACGCCTAGATTGTTTCTTCACCGAATTCAAAAATAATGGTTTCTGAATTCGATAGCAACTCTCGCCTCTTTCAATATATTTCGTATTTCATAAATTCAGTATTCGTATTTCATTAGGGTTTGTTTTTATATTACTAATGAATTCGTTTGTAAAATCCATACATTGTATATCTTTGATTCATGAATCATATTATAGCAAATCATGAATCATAGATGTTTTTTACTTAAATACTTAGTTCGTCATCTGATTTTGTTTACATTGATGTTCTAATAAATTTATTTCAGTATTTCTTATTCACATTATACTTTGTTTAGTATTACTAATATATTCGTTATGATTTATTTTTATAAAAAAATTGCTACGCGAGGTAATGTTAAATGAAAACATCATTATCAGTTTGTTTATGAATACATGAAACACATGAAAGTTTTATGATGCGTTGTTTATGAATACATGAAACACATCATAACAAATCATGAATCATAGTATAGCAAATCATGAATCATATGAACAATTCATGAATCATAGTATAGCAAATCATGAATCATATGAACAATTCATGAATCATAGTATAGCAAATCATGAATCATATGAACAATTCATGAATCACAAGTGGCAAATCATGAATCATAATAACGAATCATGAATCATAATGCAGCAATTGATGAATCATGTAATCTTGTTGTTTTTATTGAATTCACATAACATTAACCAAAATATGAAGACAGCAACATTAGCCACAATTAGTCCCAGAACGACATCATCAGACGAAAGCCTAGATAACCTCGATCTCCTGCAAACATAGAAAATAGACAAGATAAATCATATAATTCATCAAAAGACATATCTAAGCACACACATCATCTAATAAAACAAAGTGCATAGTCAATTACCATCCACCAATTTGATTAGAAAAAGAAGAGTGCATGAAATCAAATCCAAAACTAAAGAGCAGCTGCAAGCAGTACGTTCGGCAAGGTATTTGATATTCAAGAAGACTTCAATCAATTCATTCAATGCGCAGATAATGAGTTGATATCAGAAATATTCCACGAGATTTGTGCGTCAACGAGATTTTAGGAAACAAAATCAAAACCGTTTCGTTTTTGATTTTTTCTGGACTAATTTACCCTTTCTATGTTTCCAAATTAATGTTATTGTATTTAATGTTTTGTTTAATTGCATTTCGACCCCCAAATTGATAACCGTCTGATCTAATTTTTTAACGATCCAGGTCGGTAAATTGATGCGGATGCGCGCATCTCCTTCTCGGGTTACGTAGTACGGGTTAATTAACTATTTATACGAGTGATTAGTTTTGTGGACGTGTACAAGTGCAGCAGTGAGGTGCTTGTAGCCATGTATTTTTTCATTGTTTTTTTTTTGCAGTCTTGGAACAAATAATTACAGAGTATGAGTTATGTTATTTTCATAATGTTGTTTGCTTTCAAACATTTTCAGTCACATTTCTTATCCCACATTTACAGGTTTTACTGAGATTGAGATATAATGCAACAACAATATTTTACAGCGACTCAAAACTATTATATAATTTTAATAAATGGTTCATAAAAAATTATGTAGGATTATAGTAAAAAAATCAAAATAATATCGTTTTGATAGTTGCAGCAAATAACTGCGCTAACGAGATCGGAATCAACTGTTCCAAATATAGAGTAATTTATCGTGTTGGACAGACAAAATGAGATGGAGAAACTAAGACGTTCCAAAATCATCACCCTTCTGGGCCGGGCCTTTTTTTTTATAAGGTGGGATTACAATCTCGTACGTGACATTACATCATTCAAAGTCAAGTACATATAAATCGAGATAAAGCGCAGGCCAAACGACACCCAACCACCAAGAGCCAGAAAGAAACCAAGCTCAAAACAAGAAAACAGCAACCACACCGGTGAGTTGCAGTCAAGGGATCCAAGCGGGCTAGATCCGCCAAGCAGAGCCGCCACTCAAAGCAGAGCCACCACACCTCACTTCGACTTATTCCCCCAAGGCAACGGATAAACCACACAACAACCGCAACCTCAAACCGAAGACTCAAACCCACCATGACCGACGAAAGTCCGGTCCTCAGCAACCGAAATGCACTGAAACAGAACCGGGGAGGCAGTCCCAGCCTGTAACCAAAACCTTGCCAAAAACCACGATGAACTCGAGCCAAAGGGACCCAAGGCACGGAGGAAAGACTATTAATAAAACTAGGGCAAAAGCTTTAGGGAGGACCCTAAAGAAGGAAAAGAAAACATGAAAAGAAAACAGATCTGGTGAAGCTTGACAAGAAAGGGCAAGATCTCCTAGGGGTAGAGAAGAAGATCCAACACTACATGAGGATGGACATCTTGCTCCACCTCGGAGTAGAGGCTACCGAAGAAAAGCTGTCGAGAGTGAAGGAGGAGAGAGGAGCGTTGTTCTGGGCCGGGCCTAAGTACTAGTAATAGGCTATCATCTCCCTGCCAAGAAATGGTAAGAGAAATGAGAAAACATGTGACAAAGATTAACCATTATTTGTGGAATCACAAAGCACGATTGCTCAAGATGTGCCCTTGTTTATTAGCAAACTCTGATGCTATTTCAGGTCTCCTTTGGTTGAAATAAGAATGCTGACGATCTACTCCAGAGAGATGTCCCTGCATGTGAGCACGAGAATGCATGATGCAAAGGATATGCTACTCTACTCCTAATTCTACTTGAGACTCTTACAATACTAAGAACAAACAAGTTTAAACAAACCAGTGGTCAGATACTCTATTAGAACAAAAAATGTTGGATTTTCATTGAAGCTAGTTTTTGTGATGTTAATGAAGAAATGTAACATTTTGTCTCAAACAAAGTCTAAAACAACAAAGCGGGGATAGCTCAGTTGGGAGAGCGTCAGACTGAAGATCTGAAGGTCAGGTGTTCGATCCACCTTCACCGCAAAACTTGTCTTTTGTTCATCTGAACTAAAAGTACACAACGATGAGCTCGGGATCCAGGAATAGAAGTTTTGACTTGGGTTGACTTTTAAGTAAGGGTTTTGGGCTCAGAGGGTAACCATTTGATTTTAATCTGTTCAAACGTATCTAAATTGGACTTATATTATATGGTAAGATTTCATACAAAATGTTATCCCTATGACTTTATCATGCTAGCTTTTAAGATTTTCCATCTTTAAATCAATTATTAGTTTCCTTTCCATCCTCATATCTTTTTGACAAGGTGATACGCAACAAAGTGTACATTTATGGTCGGCATTCAAATATAAAACGTATAAAGAAGATTGTGAAAGAAGTCGACTTCCAGGTTACAAATTCCAAACGAATTTCTAACAAGTCAATTTCATCTTGTTTTTATGCAAAATTTATATTTGATAAACCCAATCCGAGCCGGACCTAAACCTTAAAATTATGATACATATTTTGCTAGTAACATTACTTATTAAACTGTCATTTAGATTCTTACTTGGTGTGTGGGATATTACAATATCTGATAATACATTTGAGACATGGAATACAACAAGAAACAAAGCCATTAGAGCAAGAGACAAAGAAGAAGGCACATGTGTGTAAAACAACCTAACCTAGTGTGAGTGTGACCAATAAGACCTAAGCATATTCTTGTATCAGAAACTTGATTGACTCATATCCCAGCCAAACCATGACTGTCCATATCTTCAATCTGGTCCTAACTAACCACTAGATTTTGATCATCATTAAATTTACAATATACTAACCTCCTGAGTGAGTGATTTGTTTGACACTGAACTCAGCTTAGAGCTTACCATGACATGTGTTTTTGCATGGTTTGGGGATGTTTCACAAATATGTAAGCTTTTAGAATACATGCATCAATTTTCATAAAAAAATAAATGCAAAGCACAAAGAATAGCGGTCTAACAGTCAGTCATTCAGTCTTTGAAGTCTCTAGTCTCAGTCTCAGAGGTCGGTGATTAAATGTAGTTTATATTTTCATACTCACTATATATACATACCAAATCTACCCTTGAAAGGCACACAACACTACTCAAGCTGAAACATTACATTCATAAACATCCAACTACACCATAGCTA
The DNA here is from genome assembly GCA_006409495.1 of Sedum album. Lineage (NCBI taxonomy): Eukaryota > Viridiplantae > Streptophyta > Magnoliopsida > Saxifragales > Crassulaceae > Sedum > Sedum album. The sequence goes on along the minus strand of QZGG01001053.1, from coordinate 33,267 downwards.
TTATGAAGTTTCAATTCATACTTTTCTTCTTCTTCTTCTCAATGAGCTTGATGAGCAACAACCATATCATGGCTGATGAAAACCTCATCATAACAACTTGCACCCAGACACCATACAAGGAACTCTGCATCTCAGCTCTCAAATCGGACAGCCGCAGCCTGAAGACCGACACGGCCGGCCTTGCACTCATTATAGTAAACAAAATTTCATCAAAAACCAAACTAGCTATCAAAATAGTAAACCAACATGCCAAGAGTACAAAAAACCCGAAAGTGGTGGAGGCCTTGAAGCAGTGTAAGGGAATGTACAACGCTGTTATGGTTGGAGATGTGCCTATGGCTATTGAGGCTTTGACGAAAGGCAATCCAAAGTTTGCGGAGCAAGGGGCGGTTGATGCGGGTAATGAGGCGAAGTATTGCGAGGCAGGGTTTCCGAAAGGGACGTCTCCGGTCAGTGGGTTAAATAAGGAGATAGGTCAACTGGCTGCCATTGCTGCTTCCATTGCTAAACTACTGGAGTGAGTGATTTATATACAACTCTAGCTGCTGTTTACAGGGTGTGCTTTTTAATTACTTGAAATTTTATATGGGCTACTGGATTTTTGTTCGTTTGTATCATCATGTCTAATAACGGTTATTCATCCGGTCTCTGATCTTAGATGTCAGTGGTTCAAACTTACTTCGAATATAAAACATTATGATTAATGTGTTTCCTATTATGTACATTTTAATGAATACTAATATAATACAAAACAAGACAGACATGATCAAGTAAAATGGTTAAATCATTTGAATAAATGAAATCTGTTGTTGAAGTTTTGGTTATAGCCATGAACAGAGAGATTCTGTATAACAAATGTGCAAAAACTAGAATGGACAAAAAATGAGACTAGAGTCATGCTTGATCACCTTTTCTGTGATCCTAGCGAATAGAAACTGAGAGAATGAAGCGTAGACATGCTCCCCAAGAAGCAAGATTCAGATGCAGTATATGTTATTAAACTGCTCTCCAGCTCGGGGCATGGTTCTGGAAAGACATTCTTCGATAACCCGGACACATATGAACATACCCAATATGTGGAGTTTGAAACAGTGGATAAATGTACATCTGATAGACATATGTTGGTGAAGGTGCTCCTGCAATTCCAGTAAAGTTACCGGCAAATCTGATGTTGGTTCCAGTTATGTTACGTAGAGTTATGCTACTTATAACCGGAAGTGCCTCTGGATCATATTTATCATCCGGGTGTGAGTCTGATTGCCCGGTGGCGCCAAAAGCTATACTGACATTTTCCATTTGAATGTCTGATGTTAATATATTTTTTATGTAGCCACCTCTACCTTTGGCGGTTCTGAAGTCAAGGCCGTGGTTTGAGTTGGAGATATAAATGTGCTCGATGAGAACATCAGATATTCCGCCAGACATCTCAGTGCCAAAGGCAAGGGAGGAACCGAAGGTGGACTGAAGGCTAACCCTTCTAACATGAATATTTTTTGTAGGCCTTCCAAAAGAAATTCCATACTCGTCCCAGCCACTTTTTAGTGAAATAGCATCGAAACCCACATTGATGCTGCAATCTTCTACACACACGCTGTTGGAAGAATCTGTAATTTTACAGAGTTCAGAATATTCTTAAAAAATCTAAGAAAAAAATTCATCAATGTGAAATTTAACTAACCAGGAACTATGCCCAAGGTGTAACTGTTCTCCGGTGGGGCATATATTGAAATATTTTTAACAAGAACATTACTGCAGTAGAAAACCAAAGACTAGTCAGTGATTTCCATGGAATAATTATACAGGCAAAATGAACAATGCAACTGTCGGAAGCTTAAGTTACTCATGCCTGGAATATACCGGATGGATGCTATAAGCAGGCGAGTTCAAGAAAGTTATATTCGACACCACTGTAAAATTGCAGGATATAAATTCCACAAGATGTGGCCGACTGTAAGTTAAGGAACCGGAAGAGTATAAGTCCCACCAAGCTGAGCCTTGGCCATCTATCGTTCCATTGTCACCTGAAATTCTCAAAAACTGATATCAATCAATGTAACCCGGTTACAAAATATTCTTATTATCATGAAAGATCTTCTAGTACCTGTGATGACAACATCGTGTAACATGTATCCATTGATTAAGCTTCGGTATCTCTTCCCTTGGCCATAAGATGGCAAAGGATCAGCAATGCCCCAGTCACCCGGGTCCTAGTACACACCCACTTAAGCTTAGCTGACGCTACATCTACAAGGCACAAGTAGATGGAAAATGCAGTAACTAAACTACCTGTGATGCTATAATAACTGCGCCTTTCTCTAAGAAAAGCGTTAGATGACTAGTGAGATTGAAACTGCCAGTAAGCCAGGTTCCTTTAGGCACATACAACTGAGCTCCACCCTTATCAGCAAATGATTTCAAATAGAAAATGGCATTGTGAAAAGCCAAAGTATTCAATGTATTGCCATCCCCAACAGCTCCAAATTCTACTATTGACACTGTGTGTGGCCTTGTGTAGATTGGAATGTTCTTATCACACACCTCTCCATACAACTCCACAACATTATTGCAAAACGCCAGCACTAACACAGCCACCTGCAGCAGCTACAAAGTCTCAAAACTTCAAATTGGAGTAAAGTTTCAATCTTTTCAATCAAACGAACCTAGAAAAGAATAACCCATGATGGGTTTAATCATGTAAAGAAAAGCCACGATAAAAAAAGCACTTACTGACAATTTCTTCTTCATGGAAGGATCGATCAGTGAGTCTCATTCGGTCAGGCAACCAAAGCAGAACAGAAACATGAATGCCAGTATTAACAAGTGATAATCAGATCAGAAAGTTTAACTTTAGGGTTGATGAGAATTGAGTTGTAAGCATGATCAGGTGATTAATTAAGATTGCTTAGCTTAACAGGGAGGCGTGATGAAGTGAAGAATGAGATAAGGTGACGGAAGGTGGCATGGGAATCTGGTGAGATGAGATGTCCCACTGTTTTATCGGATCGATGATGAGGACACGTGGTGTAATAGGATTGGCTGCTGAAAGTAACGGTGGCTTGAGTTTTAATTGGAACTGCGCATGTGATATAGCCGCAGCCGCTAAGATCGGTAGGGACATCAGGATAAGTCCGCCGCTAATCACACTTTTTAGATAGTGAAAGGATCAAAATGGTTTCGAATTATCAGTCAATATTAAGTTACAAAATATAACTAAAAATGATAACTAACCGGTCAACGAGATTTGGATTTCTTTTGGATCCAAAATATGCAGTTCAATGCGAGGTTATTCAATCTCATCATTTAATTTTACTCTATCTAATCTTATCACTTATTTTTAACATCCTACCACCTGCACCAATATTAAAATGAGAACAGAACTGCCAATTGCTTAACAACCAAGCACTAGTTATTAGGTAACATTCTAAAAACAGTATCATGTTTTTAGTTTAGTATCTTCGGATATTGCTCTGCCTAATATCTAGCTAGAAAATGTATCATATGGATCCTCTTAATTTGGTGGATTCGTGGATCTCCTCTTACATCCGTTGATTACATTTTTTGGACGCACCAGATTGTGTCAACGCATTAATAAAGCATGTGACTTACACGTGTGCATTTGTCATGTGCACATGTGATGTGCACATAACAAATTCACATACGTGGCACAATCTGGTGCGTCCAAAAAATGCAATTAACGGATGCAAAGAGGATCAACGAGTCAACCAAATTGAATGAATTCACAAGATACAACCTCTATCTAGCTATTGTATGAAAGTTCAATGGAGCCTTTTGCCTCGAGCAGTTTGATCCTCCAAAGATTCAATGGGAATCTAAGACCAAGTATTGACTAATTTATATCTATCACTTGACTACTTAGGCTCCACCATAATTGTCTCTACAAAGGTGTTTTGGAAATCGGTGTTTAGAGACGGAAATTCAGCTTTAGTTAAGGTTCTGCTGCTGCAGATTCGAATTTGTACAGAAAAATGTTGGACAACATAAAAAGAGCTTATGATTTAATTATAGGTTCAGATTTCTAATGCAACCTCAAAGTATCCAAAAAACAATAGCGGCTAGGAGGAATTTATCAGTTATTAGAACTTTGCAATATAATGTCTGACTTACTAATATGTTTAATGACAAAAAAGGCACACAGAACAATTATGAAACTAAGTTGATAAGAAGTAAGAACTCAACGACATATATCATCAACAGTAATGGAAATACCCATACCTGAACGAAAACATGGCAGATTTCTTAGGACCTCTAAAATAACAGAACAAACAACAAAATTTGGGGACTTCAGTCCTACCCGGCCATTTGAGTCAATCGGTGAACAGTACTCCTTGCAACCCTGTTCATAGGATCAATCTTTAGCACAGTTCTAAGATCTTCAGCTCCCAGTTTATACTTCTCGATGCTCTCATAAAGAAGAGCACGTTGGACCAGAACATTAACATTTTTGCTATCAGTTTCTAACACCTGCAGCAACAATGAGGATGCAAACAAGTGAATCAATAAAACGTATTTTGTGACATGTCATGAAGAACAGTAACAACTGCATAAGATCTACTGAAATAATTCATTAGAAAGTGGCAACAATGTCTCAGGTCATACATACATTGCAGCCTTCAACATAACGAAAGATATTAACAATTATTCTGAAGGAACTTATAGATTATTTTGGTTTCGTAAGGTACAACTAAAATCTAATAATAGCATCCAATGCAGAAATTTCTAAATAATTTGCATCGATTTATGTCTACCAGATTTTATCAAAGACTTAGTGCTCTAATGATTTAGAGAAGTTCAACAGAAGTACAGAAGAAATATCATACAGAGAATCCATAAGTTGTTAGAATAAAAGAATAAGCAGTGGACTATTGATAAAACTATATGGTGCTTCTTTTTTGTTACTTGAAGCTTTTGTGTCCAATTAGAAAAGATAAGTGTTCAACGGGCTCTCACAGCATTTTGTTGTTCTATTCAACAGGATGACGGGTACGCAATTGTGTAGTTTGGTAAATAAAATACATAGAGCATAAGGAAAAATGCTTGGGAGCAGATGTATCAATACCTTTGTACAGTCTGCAACAGCTTTTTTATACTCTCCAACCTCTTTGTAACATGAAGCCCTACTCGACAATACCTCTGCAACATTATCACCAGATTTCTCGAGGAGAACAATAGCCCAGGATAACCATTTTATGGCATCGGCAAACTGCCCCTGCTTATAGTTATCTAATCCTTTACTTTTTGCAGCGGAAGCTGATACACCAGCAGGAGGCGGAGGAAGCCCTTCAAGTTCGGTGGTTGTACCGCCATCGTCATGTGCGCCTATGAATTCTGAATCCATCCCCCAATCAACTTCAGTAGGTTGAGGGTTTCCTGAAGCTGCAGAACCCGAGGACACTGAAGAAAATAGCATATCAAGAGGATCGCCTCCAGACGAGTAAGCCTGAGACTGGGTTTGTTGGGGCATTGCAAAGTCATCAAAATTAGGACTAGAAACTTTACTCGATTGACCAGCAGGAAATTCATTAGACTGAAATGCGGGGTTGTTTGGTTTTGACGCGTTCTGAAAACTGCCAAATGACTCATCAGCCATGCTAGCTTTGCCACCACTACCTGAACTATAACCACCGCCTTTCGGCGCCTTCTGAAAATCTCCAAATGACTCATCAACATTAGTATTTGATTTGACGCTACCAGATTTCATACCACCACCTGTTTGCTTCACCCCAAAATCAAATAGTGAACCAAATGGATCCTTATTCGCATTCATAAATCCACCTCTGCCATTAGCACCACCGACAGGCCGCTGAGGATTTCCTCCAATACTCGAACCACTAGTCTTCCCTGCATTACTATTATTATACCCACTAGTATAACTCACATTAGCACCCACACCTCCACTTTTCGGCAATGAATTTGCCATACTACCCATAGAATACACATTCTTCTCCTGCTTCATCACACCCACATTCTTCAACGGAACATTTCCACTTCCACCAGTCTTACTATTCGGCCCTAGAGCAGATCCAAGCAAATCACCAAACAAATTAGGGCTGTTATTAACAATCCCAATTCCTCCACCGCCACCAACTCCACTAGAATTCCAGCTCCTTCCGGTTATATCCCCAACCATAGACGTCGGTCCATTCAACCCCGATTGCACCGGCGCTGGTTGATGCGTCCAAGACGGCTTGTTATTCCCGTACTGCTGCTGCATGGTGGAATATCCAGAAGAAGAATACGAAGTACCAGTCTTGTGCTTCTGATCTTTCAACGACGTGTTTCCCTTACCAGATCCAAGCCCCAAATCGAAATCGAAGTTGTTCAGCGACCCGGATCCCTTTCCGTAATTAGGGTTCATGATTTCGATTCGCAAGATTCGATCTTTTTATAAAAAAATAGCTCGAAATTGAGCAATTGAAGATTAGGAGGGGAACGTACAAACGTGTGTTGAAATGAAAGCGAGGAGGATCCAAATCGATCTGGAGAAATGGGGAAGACGATGATGATTGTTCGCTTCTTTTCTCTTGCTTTTTTGTACGGGTTTTTTTATTTACGATATAATTAATTAAATAAAAAATGATGAACACAGCTGGGGAATTTATGTCAACTGATGGAATTTTTTAGTATAATTTTTTTTCGGAAATAAAATTATAATATCTGAAAGGAAAATTAGGATGTTGATGATATCGTTCTGAAACGACTGCGTTTTCCTCGAAGGAGAAACCCTTGTTCGAAACCAATTCCAGTTGACCGGCGGACGACGAGGAGCGGAGGAATGGGTAAAGACTTAGACGGGATGTCCGACGAGGATCGGAAGGCTCTCCGCGGTAGCAAATTTGCTCCTCTTCCGTCTCTATCGTCAACCTCCTCTAGACCTCAACAGCCTCGGTACCTTTTAATTTCTAAAGGTTTTTTCCAATTAGGGTTTTTGATTTAGTTGATTGAAATTCGGTTCTCAGATTGGCGCATCCTGGTGGACCATTGAGGACGAATAAGGCCGCTGCTCTCGCCAAATTTCTTGAGAGAAAGCTTCAGGATCCTAATGGCTTGGCGTCTCTTAACCCCGATCTTATTGAACTTGCTGTTAAGAATGCCAAAGAGACCGTCAATGCAAGTAATCTCTTTTAACCCTCATTCTCTTTAGATTGTGTAGAAATAGCGATTTTTCTCGTGCTATTCTATGGTTTATGTTGATCTGTATGTATAGAAATTACTTGTAAAGGATTGTTCTGATTCTTTTACTTTGTTGTTTCTGAATTATGTGGCTGCAATGTCGCATATCAGTAAAGCTAATTTATGGTGTGAATGTCAAGATTTTGAGTACTTTGTGTCTAGTATTGGGGTTTTAATTTCATTTGATTAGTGATTACATGTATTGATTGTCGATTGCTGTAGCAGTACAGTAGAATGTGATTTGTTTAGTCTGTAAATGATTTTGGTCTCGTATCATATTACATAAATGATAATTGTGTGGTGTCTTATGGAAAGCATGTTGATGGGTTATCTACTAGATAAATGCGCTGCAAGCGTATTTGTATACTTATTTTTTAAAGATTGCAAAGAATTGTTAGTCACTTATTTTTGACAAGGCAAAGGCATTAATGAGATTTTAGTTCCTGCTCCTAGATATATAATTGTGTAACAGAGATGTGTTTGTCAATGACATAGAAACTCACTTGCTAGACTTTGTGTTCAGTAGTGGTTTGTAAGGACTACGTAAATCTTTGGATATGCCTTTTCAGGTTCTTCGGGTTCTGGAAAAGTGATTCAGCATGTTGACTCCTTTGATGACCCTGAGGTGCATGCATCTTCTAAGAACATTGATAATTTTCCATTATGTTTTGGGTTTCTCACAGTTCTTGGGAATATTGATTTGTTAGGATGCTTCTGCTGATTTAAACCCTAAGAAGCCTAAGAAACTCAAGACAAACCAAAAGCAGCCAAAGAAGAAGAAAAAGAAGAAAAATAAAGCGCTCAAGGTTTTGGCTCTATCCTTCTACTCAGTTTCTTCTGTTTTGTAGTTGTTTGATCAAAATGCATTCTCTACTGCAGGCACTGATGGATAGCTAACACGGACAGACACATAACATGTGTCATCTAGAACAGGCAAGTAAATTAAATCAGAATGCTAAATCCTAAGGCAGGTCTCCGTCAGGAACGAAGTTTTGCTTGAATCTTGGACAGGCGATTTAGGCTATGGGTTAGACAACATTTGGTAAAGATTTCTGTTACCAATCAAATTAAAGTGCTTTGTCTTTTGACATCTTTGATTCAGTTAGGGTCAGAAATCCCAGAAAATATTGTCTGAAGAAATAGATCCATCTTCTCTTAAATCTTCATTTTCACATTAAACTGTGTTCCTCAAGATTATCATATGAAGCATGAATTCCCTATTAATGTGGTCAATGTGTTGACACTTGTTTGAATGTATAGAATCCCCATTAAACATGATCTCAACAATGTGCAATTACTTGGAAAAGAATACGATGAGTGCACGTAAAATGTATAGGAAATGGACGTTGCCTAGTTCTTGACGCAATTTCGTTAGTAAAAATTTATAACATGTGCAGATATTTATAATCCGAAGCAAAGCATTGGGAAGCCTTTTCAACCATCTGAAGAAGATTAATGCATTATTGATCATATTTGGTGTACTGATTTGATAAAACATGAAAAGAGTGCGTCCTTCCCATATGTCATTGAATTTGAAGTAGCAAAAAATAACCAAACACTCATAAGTTGACACACTATTTAGCAACACCCCCTTTGCTCCCATTTAGTACTTCAAAATAGATATGACATCAGGATTCAAAAGCTTGGCTTCGTTTACATGCATTGTGTCGTTTTCAAATAGTTCCCACCACGACATCAACGGACGACATCTTGGTGGATTCATATTTATTGGTTCGACAAGGGAAAACAACAGAGGAAAGCTAACTTGGGTTACCCTAGCTAATGTACTATTTCCCACCTTTTCCTTCTATTTATACCCCTGCTGACCTCATTTTGGATCTTGGATGCAAAGTTTATGTGACAATATTCCGATGAAAAGTTCCGCAATTTGGGCTATTCTAGTCTTAACCGCAGCTTTTCAATGCACCGCTGGGAAAAGGAGTCTGCAGATCACAAGTACTGGCAAGACTTATGCATCTTCGACCGAGTTGCACGTAAGTTCATTCTAGTCTGTAAAATTTTATGAAATGAAACCAAGACAGTACTGACTTCATATTCGAGTATGAAACTATTAACTGTCAACAGGAAATGCACCAAAACAAAAATGTTACTTCTGATGAGATGAAGTTGTCTGAGCCACTGGAGGCCATATCATATGAGAATCCGGATATTGTCGATATAGCAGGGATGGATTATTCTTCAGCTAGAAGAAAATCCCCTATACACAACTGATCAGAAGAATTAGCACCATTTTATGTTTGGAAAGAATTAGCAGGGATGTATATGACTTAAATTCATGTGCCTATTAAATTTGTGTTCTCACTTGTTTAGTTGCATCAGACTTAATGTGATATATAAAACTTATTTTACCTGTTTCTTTATTCTCAATTATATTATGAAATCAAGGTTCAATTTCTTTTAAAATTAATTTTTGAATATTCTGCATTCTTTAGTTTGTGATAATTATAATTTAGGAACACGGAAACATCCATCACAGTATGTTGAAGAACTACGTTGGAGCAAACACTTGAAACATAACCAAGTCTAATATGGGACTCGTAGAAAACTAACAGCATAAAGACACCAGTATTTACACTACAGAGTACTTATTCGATCACTAGTGATCAACTTCCTGAGCAATAAGTTTGATAAAACTACTACTTGCCAAATATCGATTTAATCCACCAGATTCCTTTGTTGTCCGTTGGGGCTTCCTCAGCCTCAGGAGGGGGATTAGTCTGTGGTGTCTTGTGCAGCTTACTCACATCATATCCTTCCTCTACGGCCTTTTCCACTAGCTGCTTGTACACTTCCTCGTCAATCTCATTCGTCCTGCTCAGTATCTACACACAAATGTGTAATCATTCAGTTATAAAGATCATGAAATCACTGCCTGATACCAAAACTCTACATCCATTCTATTCGACTAGTAACAAATTTCAGACTCTTATATGACTCAATATCTCAAAATTCTCAATTTCAATGCTAAACAAACAATTAACTACACAAACTCATAGCAAAAAATTTCAATGTACCCATAGATACTTCCTTGAGGCTGTCCGATAACTGCGTACTGATAGTCCTCGTCAAGATAGAGAACCCAATAATCACCAACAACAGGTATAATTGGCAAGAATGGCGGTACATAGAATTTGACTTTGAGCTTAGCCTCATCACTATTAGGATCTGCTTTATAAGCAACACCTTCAATATAATCACGTTTTCCATTAGACCATGTCTCGTTGAGAACCTTGACAGTTCCATCATCATTGAGAGTATAAGTAGCTCTAGTGTTGACACCATTTTTGGGTTGGAAAAATGATGGGAATGAAGCTATTTCGTACCATCTTCCCATGTAACGTTTCAGATCTATTCCTTTTACAACTTGCACTTCTTTGACATTCTGCTGCTTACCCATGTTTTATATTTGCTTGTTTTGGTTGGTGTTGTGATGAATGGAGTGTGTGTTTGTGTTGGTGCTTAGGTTACTATAAAAGGTAGAGATTTGGAGAAGATGATAAGGTTGCTTGTTGTGTTGTTGGTGTTGGAGGTGTCTGGAGTGCACTACACAAGGTCACGGGGTTGAATGGTAAGTGATGAATTTAGAGGACAGAAGCAACATGACTACGTGGATTCCTCACAGACTGAGTTGTGTGCCCTTTCTTTTTCATTCTGAAATTGTAATGTGATGTAGTTAAATGGTAACAATTTCTTTAAGCACTTGATTGTATTTTGCTCAAATGGAAAGTGGTTCCACGACATGCACGCTAATTCAAGTTCTTCATAAGTCGAAAGTTTTCTTGAAATAAGATGACATCTCTACTCTCCAGGCCACAACCTTATTGTATTGTATATTTGTATGCTTGAAAGATGGTACACTTATGTAAAACCTGCTTTTAAGGTAAGACCTGTTTCTATTTATAAGAACAGCTTTTCAGACATCAGGTTGCATTACAAATAGATACGAGGTAAATATAAAAGTCAATCTGTGATCAACTTGAAATACATGAAATCTTTGAAGCACTCATCGGGCTTCAGATAATTTACATAGAAGATTAGCAATGGGGTCCCTAAGCCTTGGCTCCCAGCCCTCTAGCCTTGGGGCGCCTCTGTGCAACAATTGGTGTTACAATTCCCTGTGAATCCCTGCCTAAACCAGTGCCTTCAACAAAGCCCATTTTTGCCATCATTTTGGAACCAAAGCCTTTGGTGTGCATTTCAAAAGCTCCAATTTTAGGTGATGCTTTACTTCCCTTGTCGCCACTATTGGTAGCTGGTGGTTTCTGTTTTTTTGGATGCTTAGTTCCTCCTGGGGTTTCTGATCTGTTCTTGACATTGGTAACATCTTCGCTGCTTGGTTCTTTGAAATCCACACCAAGTCCAAGTGACTTAGGCCGCTTGATTACTTCTATGGGCTCTGACATGCCTTGCCCATCCTTCCCCAAGCCTCCTCCTACAAACCCCATTTTTGCCATCATTTTTGAACCAAAACCTTTGGTATGTACTTCAAAGGCACCAAATGAAGAACTAGCTCCTCCAATAGTGTCTGTAAAAACTTGGGTGGTCCCTTCCGCCTCAATACCACCCACATCAACTTCAGGTTTCAAAATTCCACTTGAAACGAAAGACACTGGCTGCTTTCCCAAACTCGGGCCCTGTTTGGCAATATGTTTCTTCTCTTTTCGACCAAAATCATAAGCCCCTCCATTACTCTTGACAACTGGCTTATAATTAGTGGTATGATCTTTGGTTGTAACCAAGTCATCCTCTTCACAAGGTCCGATGAGCTGAATGTTTCCAAAATAAGACAATAATCAAAAGAAGAAAGCATAAGAAAACATGAACCTTAAATATCAAAGATCAAATGAACTATTGACATTTAAAATTATACTGACTACACACTTGAACAGAAGACGTACAGCCACACTGGAAACAGAACTGGTGTATGGCAGCTCTTTATTGCGAGCATCAAAATGACATTGTTTAATTTTATGTGACATTGTTTAAAAACTTAGTTACAGATTAACAACATTGTTTTGTGTTGAACAACGTTATTTTAGTGCTCGGATCAAATAGATGCGCAACCCAGGATAAAACTCCCACAAAACTACCACTTTATATGTCATGGATAGTAAACAGACCGTCGTTTTCTGTGGAAATGAATACATAAAGATTTCAATCCACCAGACTGATACTACATGATTATTTAAAAAGGAAACAATTCATCAGAATGATGTCTCAAATCGTGCATTTCACCCAGACCAGAAATAAGGCTAATCTCAAAACTCATACTCGAATAATGCCCTACTAAATGATATCTATTTCATCATTAACCCTATCTCATCAATATATGAAACGGCCTTCTGCACTGAAGAATGTCGAAACAATGACAGCAAAATAAAAGGTGAATCTATCATTGCAAATACAATAATCACAAAAAACGCATAACAATAATGAAGTAAAAGAAACTAAAAATATACCAGAATCACAATACATTAATCACTAAACTGCTTGATCATACGTTAAGGGGAAATTATTATTTAATGCAATATACCTATACCCCTCAGCAAATTAAGAGGGGAAATTCAAACTATACCAGCCACACAGAAAGGTCCAACCACATAAATACAATAAAAAACGAGCTACATTGGATGATTTCGAGGGAAGATGGCAAACCAAGGGCTCGTTGTGCGGTTACCTTTTCCAAATGAAGTTTTTCTCTTAAAGTTGGCATGCGGGTCCGCTGAGTTCTTGCTACTGTCACAAATCTATACAAAAACAGAAATTTGACGGAGAGGACATAACTAAAAGCAGAATACTAGCTTAGCTGATCATAATCAGCACAATCAACAGGTTATTAGACATTTTTAAGCAAGACAGAAATGAAAAGGCATGTTCAAAAGAACGAAACAAGCGAAGATAATACTACTCTGATGAGTGTACAGAAAAATAAAAGGGGAATGGGTAACTAAAGAAAATGATGCACATATAAATTAACAACTAAAAATATCAATAGTAAAGATTTATATAAATCTTGTCCACCTTTTTTTTCCCGAACCCTGGCAACCACTCCAAAGTTGATAAATAGATGCTAATCTCCGTACCTGTTTAGTTCCAAAAAGTCACAAACACATTGAGAAGCCAATAATGACAACTAGAACAAACTAATAACAACTGATAATATTTCAATAAAAATTAGTAACCCTCAAAATGTGTTTTAGAGATAGCATGCCTACAATTGATTTATATTCTAGGAGAACTTCTAAAGCAGCAGACCACAGTTACTTACTTGAGAGCAATCCCGAGAGTGCATGGGTTGAATGGAGAGCATGTCCAACTGATTCATCACCATATGCTCCAAACTCTAGAAGGCAGAGAAACATTTATTAGACTTACGGATTCAAATTGAGAGAGAGGACAACTTGCATGTAATATGATTTTTCTAAAATACTGTGAAAATTGCAATAAGCAATTTTAGTGAGTACATAACTGTGTGTAGTTTTATAGAACAAAATCAAATGGACACTAGAATCTAGACGTTATCAATTAAGCTAGGTACTCTTGTTACATACCCACAAAAAGTGACATTATCTATTGAAGGTCTATCACAAAAGTGACAAAAAAAGTTAAAATAACCAACGAAAGAAAATTTAGTATTGTCAGTTTATTAATGGTCGATATATAGTTAACCAGAAACATATACGTGAAACTCTAAAACAAAAATGTAATTATCCACTCTTTGGAAACAATATTTAATACAGTAGAGACGGGCCATGACATATATAATTCTCGTTGTATATCATCCAGAAACATTTGAATTTACGTCAGAGCATTGAAGTCGAGGGTCACAATTGCGGTTAGTCATAGGAAGTTAAGCTTGTACAATTTTTTCCAGCCATAATATAGTACCAGTTGAACACGGTCATATGACTCCATGGGTAAGGAGGTTTCTAAAGACCAATCAAAAAATTTCATTTCTTATAGTTCTGCATGCTTCCTTTCCTCCCCTAATTTTTTTAATGTAACACTAACATAAACATCTAACTATATATTAGCAGGTTCATATATTATTACAATTTTATAATTATTTCCAACCTAAAACAAGACAAGAATAAGTTACTGTTTTCTTTTCTTTCTTGTGTAAATATCTTTCTAAAACCATCTTACCAAATTTATTTGCTCAAGATCAACTCCTCTTCGTATCATTCTTTCCCGCCGCTTGATGGCAATAGTTTCTTTGCGGTGTTTCTTCTTTTCACCTATTCAACCACACGCCAAGTGGTGAGAACCCCATGGCGCAAGTATGAAACAGTTCAAAAAGCTCAACAGCACATAGTTCATATTACTAACAACTGTGATAAAGTAAAATCGCTGCCTAAAATAAAACACTAGATAAATAATTAGAAGTAGAATTGTATATGCATAGTATACAGTAGCACATTAGTATAACATGGGGTGGCCTGAGAAGTAAAGACTCCTGTAAACAAAACGCTTTGAAATCTAGGCATGGCCAAATACACATACCAGGGAACCTTCTGTGAGAATCTCTTCGAGAAGATTCAAATGACTTGGAGATGACAGCTGGATGCTTCTTTTTCGACAAATGCGATCTTGCATCTTTGATAAGCATAAAATCATCCACATTAGACATGTCAGGAACTTGACGACTGCCTGAATTGAAGTTCCTGCTAGAATTTTTCTTCTTTGGTACTGGTTTTTGCATCCCATAATCCTTGGAAGCTTCCTGGATAGATAGCACACTAAATCTGTTTATTGCGTCATCCACGCTAGATTCAGATGAATCATGCCCGTCTGAACCATTATGAGCATTTCCCAAACCCAAACCATTAATCCCCCCTACCCCTTTGATGTAGTCAGCTACAATTTCATCATCAATATCAGAAGTATCATCTGACACATCTTCAGATCCCTCGCTTTCCGACAAAGAGTCAGATGACTCACCATCCACAGAACCTTCATCATCAGAATCTCCTTCCTGGTCAGTAATATCATGAGTATACAATCGCATACCCCCTATGGACAAAAACCCAGAACTTTGTGGTGGTGACATTACTATGGCAGGCATATCTTCTTCAACTGAAACATAACCTTCATCACCATAGATCTCTTTTTCAGAAAAGCTTGACCTTTCACCATCACTTCTCTTCATTGGTATTTCAGTAGGCGTTGGAGTTGAGTCATCGCGGAACCCCAACCCTCTATGATGGGTATCATCAGTAGATAAACCAGATGCATAACTACAACTATTACTTAATTCCAAAGGATGCTTCGAAGGTGTCACAAATTCAAGGTCGGTACAAGAAGCCTTCTGAAAACCAAAAGACACAGACGGGCTTGATTCTTTTGAAGCGACTACATCAGTGTGCCGTATGATTGGTAATACAGGAGTACTGCCCTCCTGCTCAACGAAGCGTGATTAAATAAAAATAATCCATACTACATAATCGCTTAAATGATCATACAGTCAAACCGAAACAATTTGTTTAGTTGAGATCAGTTGACCTGTATCCTTGGCAAGGGGTACTCATATCTTACAGCATTTCCTCCAGAAACCTTCTTCGATGGGTTTGAGGTGGAACCTGATCCAGGCTCCTTGAATGTAATAGCAGCGCTTTTTCTAGTCTTGGACTTATCATTAGGAGCATCCTTTTTCCCTATTAAACAGATAATCATTCTCAAGCTTGAAGCTACTATCAATCTTAACAAAACATAAAATCTTTATTATTAAATTAAACTCTAAACTGCAGAATACAAGTGCAAAACTACAAATACAAATAATGAGATCTCTAAATCATTACCTTGTTTTGTAAAAGTCACAATGAAATTGACAGACTCAATTGATAATGAGTTCAAAAGAGTGAAACGTATTGAAACCTGATGATGAAAAATCAGGCGAAAGCTGCCAATCGGACAAGAGACCGCCTTGGACGAAACGGGATGGGGGAGTGCCTCCCTTTCTACTGCTGGATTTATTTTTGGAGTTGTGATTTTTCCTGTTACCGCCGGCCATGATCGTTTAAAAGCGGAGCGAGATCGGCGAGTGGTCGATGCGGTTGTGGATTAAGTTTGTCTTTTGTCGGTGGTTCTCGGTTTCTTCCGACTCCGACGAATATGCGGAATCTTCTTCGATGCCTCATCTCTTGCATTTCATCGGATATTGAACTTTTGGGCCGATTGTATGGGCTATTCACTCAATATTGGCCAGGCACAAATTTAAGGGTTAATTACGGGAAAACACCCATATATTAGGGCTGTTTTTCCAGTAACACCCATATAAATTTTTTTTCAGCAAAACACCTCTTTATTTTTTTATTTTACAATGTAACACCCTTTGCGTTTTTCCGTCCAAATTAACGGCGACTGAAGTGAAGCGCCGTTTATGCGCGTGTATGAGACCACCTCACTCAGCAGCAACCCCATGAAAGGTCCAGACCACCTCTTCTCATATTTCCGTCTATCCACACTGTCTTAGCGCAGTGGGTGCCACCTCATGAAAGGTCCAGATCAGTATCGCTTACTACATCTGGTATGTACCTGGGTGCAGCTGCTGGAATGCTTCTCCTGCCCAGCTTGATCAAGCGCAGAGGTCCGCAATCTGTGTTTTCAGTTGAAGCTTTTTTGGGTGTTTTGTGGTCTTAACACCACAGGCTTCCTTGTCGCCTCTCTTGCACTGATGACACTCCCCCTCTTCCGAACTTCTGACGGTGCTGTCTTCTGTTCATCCATCGCTCTCGATTTTCTAGCATTAGGAAGAGCTGGCTTCGCAGTGAACCACATGGATATCGCTCCAAGATATGCAGGCATTGTAATGGGAGTGTCCAACACTGCTGGGACACTCGCAGGCATTGTAGGGGTTGATTTCACAGATGCCGATCAACCACCTGCTGCCCTAATTCAGTTTTTAGACGCGTTAGGGTCAATTTAGACGCGTGTGTTACACGCGTTAGGGTTAATTTGGACGGAAAATGTAAAGGGTGTTACATTGTAAACTAAAAAAATAAAGAGGTGTTTTGCTGAAAAAAAAATTTATATGGGTGTTACTGGGAAAACAGCCATAATATATGGGTGTTTTCCCGTAATTAACCCCAAATTTAATGCTATTGCACGAGTCTAGTGATAAATAAAAAATGCTGCATTAAATGTGGTCATTTTCATCCATGAGAGGTAGCATATAGGGGTGTAACAAAGAAACCGGTAACGAATTATTTACTGGTCCCGGTTCCGGTCTCGGTAGCGGTTTCAAACTGGGTAAAAAAATAAAAAAATGGTATCAGGACTGTCCCGGTACCGAAAATCAGGTACCGTTACCGGGACCGGTACCCAATGACTAAATCACCGGTTCTCGGTACCAGTTACGGATTAGTTAAATATTATTTTTAAATATTATTAGTTAAATATTATTTTTTACTCCCTCTAATCCTCTACTCTACTCTTCACTGTTGGGTTCAGAACTTCAGATCTGGCCGAGTCCGACGACGAGCTCAAGACTCAAGTTGCGAGTTGCGACGCCGCAGAGCGCAGATCCGGCCGACTGGCGACTGCCGATCCCCAGTCCCCCCACTCCCCGATCCCCAGTGTCCCCAGTGTCCGCAGATTCGGCCGACTGGCGACGCCACAGATCCGGCTCCCCCCACTCCCCAGTCGGTCCCTATGTTGTGGAGATTGGTGCGGTGACATCGCTACCTGTGTTGAATTTGGCGAATGTGAAGTTCCAGTGGGGTGTAAGATTTCCGACTGAGCTGAAGAACATGGTTGGTGTGAAGGATGGATTGGTGATTAACAGGCCAATTCCTGCGATTTCGTCCCGTAGCATTCCATTTTTGGCGATGAACAAGATATCGATTGAGCATGTTGGAGTTGGGAGAGTTAAAGATATTAGCCAGGACGACTCAGTGTTGACGTTGAATGGTGCTGGGAAAGGTGATGTTGATGTAGGCGACGCCGCAGAAACCGTTACCGGTACCGGGAAATTCCCGAATTTTGTACTGCTTTAAGTGCCGAATCCAACCGGTACCGGTACTGATTACTCTTGATGATTCTGGTCCCGGTACCGGTAACGGTTTTCGGGACAAAATTCGGTTTTTTAAGAAACCGGTACCGGTACCGGTACCACATCCAGAAGTCCCGGAATACCGGGACCGGTACCATTTTCGTTGAAAATCCCGGTATCCGGTACCGGTTTCACCCCTAGTAGCATATGTCATAACGATTCAAAGCTTAGCCTTTTTGATTGCTTGACCGGGAATATTATCAGTAGATCACCACCCGTTCTGTTATACTCTTCAATTAAGTGTTAGATTTTGTGCTATCAATCTAGTTCAGGAGGGTTCTTTGCGGGGAGGATTTTTTCTTCCTGGTTCTTTGTGGGGAGGGTTCGACTTTCATTTTTTATTTTCCCCTTGTTCGAATCGTTATACTTGAAAGTTGATTATTTGAGCGGAAAGACGTATTTTACGCTTTTAAATGATTGCTTGTTTGTGGATGATTGGATGAAAAATCCGTTGTGACCAGAGCTTCAGTTGGATAAAATAGATGATTCATATGTATGAAAAATCGTATCCATTGTAACGGCTATCAAAAAAATCTAGTTCTTATTAAGTCAGTCCTTACTGCTTTACCCCAATATGTTATGTCTTGTTACTTGATACCTACTTCGGTGCTTAATAAGTTGATGGATTTAATTCGCAAATTCTGGTGGTCTTCCTCTCTTAAAGGAAAGCAGAGTTATTGGCTTAAAAATGACATTCTGTAGTTGCCTAAGGATCAAGGAGGGATGAATTTTAGAGATCTAAAAATTTGTAATTTAGCTTTCTTAGCTAAGCAAATTGGGAGATTAATTTCTAATACTGATTCTATTCTTGCAAAGTTGATGAAAGCTAAATATTATCCTCGGTCTGATTTATTTTTTGCTCAAATTGGATATAGGCCTTCTCAGGTTTGGCGAGGTTTGTACAAAGTGATAGGAATGATATCCCATGGTTTAGCGGAAAATTCAGATGGTTGCATGATGCTAGTGGCTGTGTCACGGTGAGTTCTGCCTATAATTTCCTTAGGACAGATAGAAGTTTGGTTTTCAGTTCTAGGCCTTCATCCTCCTCTGATAATCATATAAAAAAGTTCTGGAATCGGTTTTGGAAATTTAATCTCCCTACTAAAATTAAAATATTCATTTGGAGATTATTCCACGATGGTTTACCTATAGGCAGATCTCTGTTTATAAGGCATTTTATTAGGAAACTATGTTGCCGTGTGTGTGGTTACAAAATGGAAAGTTTTGATCATTTATTCTTAAACAGTTGGTGGTCTAAGGTTTTATGGAATAAATTAGGGTTTGATCATAATTTTATTGATCAAAATTTTCAATGTTCAGCGGACTGGCTTTTTGCTTGGTATATGCAGTTACCAAATGCGTTTTATTGTAAGAGTTTGGTTACTATGTGGTACATTTGGTTTAATAGATATAAAGTGAAGCATGGGGGTTTGTGTCTGGATGTCCAATTTGCGTCTTTTAAAATATGCAACTTGAATGCATCCTATTCCAGACAATCGGTGAAATCTTCTTTCGACTGGGTACATGCTTCACTTTAAAATTGGGTAACCAAATGCGTTTTATGCAAAAGAAGATTCCTGATCTGAAAACATAAATATTAATGTATATTTTAAGTTGCATATTTTAAAGTGAAGCATGTACCACATAGTAAAGCATGTACATATTTGGCATCTGGAATAGAAAGCATGTGGTCCAATTTGGGTAACCAAAGTGAAGCATCTACATATTTTCGACTGGGTAACCAAATGCGTTTTATTGTAAGAGTTTGGTTACTATGTGGTACATTTGGTTTAATAGATATAAAGTGAAGCATGGGGGTTTGTGTCTGGATGTTTTCAGATCAGGAATCTTCTTTTGTTTGGCGGTATCTTTCGACTGGGGTGTCAAAGATTAATGTAGATGCTGCTTGGCTGGAATCATCTTCAATGGCGGACCTTAGTTGTGTTATTCGAAATGATGTCGGATTAGTTTTGGCTGAAAATACTCAACTGATCTCGGGTGTCCATAATATCTTCTCAGCGGAAGGAAGAGCGCTTCTTTTGGGTCTTAGAGTTGCGGATATGCTGAAACTTGACAATGTAATTATTGAAACAGATAATGCCAATGTTTTTGCTGCAGTTGTGTATCATCCTATGGTGTTGGATTGTGATAAGTTATGGATGAATGAAATACAAGCTGCTTTGGCTAGTAACAAGGAATGGGTTGTTTGTTTAATTCGTAGAGAGGCTAATGCTTGTGCTGACTTTATGGCAAAGTGGACTTTGCATAGTAAATCATCCTGGGGAACCTGGATTGCTGTCCATCTGTTTTATCATTAGCTCTGCCAGTTTCTAAGTCCTCCTGATCTTTATTCCCAGTCTATGTATCAAAAAAATTTTAAGATGAGACAGTCCATCAATAGTTAAGATTACTCCTATCCCATCCCTGTATATGTAAAATCAGTCCAAATGCATCTCGACGAAAACGTCATGACTAGAGAATGTGTTCGCAAAATTTAATTTTTACCTACCGCTAAAACCCAATGAATTAACTTCTATTGTATCACTCGTGAATATTTATCAAGCGTATACATTTGCACCTCTAATTGGGGTACAAAAGACAACAAATGCGTTGAACGAGCCAACCCAAATAGAGGAGCTGGGAACGTGGCCAGACATGCATACGTGCTATGCCACCACTGACATGTGCCCCCCACATAAAAATCTTCGTCCAACTCTGACTTCCTCTCCACTCGCCATCATACACAAATAAACAAAAACCAGAAAAAATGCATCTTTGCTTTTGCATCCGAAACAAACAATGTAGCATTCAACAGACTGAAAGCAATGCATCTGGACACCACAACCGTCCGCGTGTGAGAACTTTCCAGAAATCGATCAACAATTAAACCAGCCAAGAATCGATTAAGCAAATGTAAACGCATGCACTCGAAAAGAGAAGAAATCCAACAAATCGACATTTCAATTCAACCACATACCACTTCGATATTTATCATTTAATCTAATCAAATTTTAGGCTAAGTGCTTATCTAAGAATTTGAAAAACCTAATTAATTTTTAATCTGGATCTGCGGAAACAGATCGTCGTCGTCACTCGCTGATCCCTGGCGATGAATCTGCTGGTGGTGGTTCTTCATCATCTTCGCCGGGATCGGAGGAGCGGCGGAAGGAGAGGAAGACGTGTGACCAGGCGACGAGGCAGGAGAGGAGAAGGAAGACAAAGCGAGACAGCCTTCACTCCATGATCTTCGAATCGGATACGAGACGATCGAGCCTTTCTTACCGGTCGGACAGTTGTGCTTTCTGGATTTGTTTTTGTGAAGCTCGCACTTGCAGTTCCGATGATACGGCCTTTGGTCGATTATGCCGTCGCAGCCTGAGAGACATCCGTCCATTGGATGACTGAAGAATTCACCCGAAGCCGCCATCGCCGGAATCGGAAGAGGAGGACTAAGTGAGTGCTTTAGGTTGCAGATTCGATTCGAAGATGATGAATGGAATGCGCTGTGCGTTTTAAATAGCAATAAGCAGCTGGGAAGTTAGAGAGGAAATCGCGTTCTTTGGTCATTGGGCCATTCTTCTTTCTACCAGGCCCAATTTCTGCCAAAACCCTTTCAAATTCTGTCCACATATTTTGTCACGAACTACGTCGTTTCGAGCAGCCTTTTTTGAATGACAAGATACTGAGTTAACTTTATTCATAATTTGATTTATAAAAAAATTAACGGGTATGATTTAAACCAAAAAAATAAAAGTTGCAAAAAATGTGTTTGTCATGCATCCCCAAACTCTCTATATTCATAAATGGAAATATGAGAGTAATAGCGCCTTTCTTTATGTCAGATTTGATGTGCGTTAGCATATGTTGAATTAATGATACTTATGTTTGCATTGATTGGATGAGAAGGAAGAAATTGTCGCGAGTAGCATTGCTCTTATGATAAATGCTTATTAGTCGCACATGTTGAATCATATAAATGTTTAGTCATCACTAGGAGACAATTCATTAATGCTTTGTCTCCTTTACAAAATATCCTTGAGAAATTAGTTCATATTTGACCTCTGGACACATCTATTGCAAAGCTGAAAGAGACCTCATATGTCATATACTCATATGTTATGAAATGAAGTTTGGACGAGTAGCGGTAGCGGTATTATTTCATTTGATAGGTTCTTGGCTGTTTTGCTGGTCAAGGAATGCATAGTTCAAAATGCATGGATCAGTCAAAAGCTCTTTCGAACAGAACAGATAATGATCACAGATTCCATGAAAAAGGCAAACTTGGTGCGTAATGAACATCTTAATGACAAAAATATACTGCATCGCATACTGCAACTATTCGTAGCTCAACAAAGAAAAAAGATAGCCAATATCCACTACTTGGGCTGGCTCACAGACATCAAAAACCAAAGCATTCCATTAGTAGTAACTATAATTAATGAACATTGTTTATTGACGTTGGATATACAAAATGGACTATGGAGGGTGCAGATCGAAAGGCAAGAATGTAACAACAAGTCAGTAGAATGCATTCATGAATTGTAAATAAATACTTACTAGACAAGTTTTTCTATATAACAAACAGTTCACTCAAAGGTAGCTGATCCTGTTAGTGGCTTGCCACTGCAGCTCTTATTAGTAAACTGCTAATGGGGCACAAACAAAGGATACTACAAAGTACAAACTATGGTTGACAAAAAATAAGTGTTCCAATAAAAAGGCATTCAGAAAACATAATCAAATCCACACCCCAAAAGTTGATAATTAAGCCAAGAGGAGATTCAACATTACAGTAACTACCAAATGGAAGTGCACTGAGGATACTGAATACTCAGAACTAAATCAGACAGATACAACATACTACTCCACATGAATTGAACACCATACCTAATCAAATATGTGCATAACAGAGGCTGTTTAAGAACTCTTAGCTTTTGATTCCAGAATTGATGACTTGAACCACGGTATCCAAACAGAAGTTGTTTTTTGATAGCGTTTGTAAGCCTCAGCTCTATATTCCTGCTTAACCATTCTCTCCTCCACAAGCACAGTGACGTAGCCTAAGCACAAGCTGTTAACCAATGCACCAATAAACATCCAACCATATCCCAAATTCCACGCAAACAGAGCCAAGCCCCACCACCATAACTGCTCGCCGAAATAGTTAGGATGTCTAGAATATTTCCACAAGCCCTCATCAAGATTCGGCACCAACGACTCTCCAAGCTGCTTCAACTTAGCATTTTTTGTCACAAACTCATGTAGTTGTGTGTCAGCAAAATAAGCCACAACAACACCAGTAACACAAACTCCTAGAGCAACAAAGTCCCAAATATTCAATGGCTTGTTGACTGCGTGGATCGCATACAACGGCAAGCACACTCCGATCAGAAATATCTGCAGAAATAAACCTTTTAAAATTTACCAAAGTCAAGTAGTTCTTTCAGGCATTTTATCAAACAGGTGCCAAGCAATTTACTAACCTGTTGAGGAACATAAACAGTGAAGAAGGAGATCCACCACCAAGATTCTCCATACTGTTGACGCATATCAGCAAATCTCCAATCCTCTCTAGCTCCCCATTGCCAACACTCCCTTCTAAAATAGTTATGACTGAGCCTCAAACTCCAAACCCAAGTCATCAAAACAACAATATAAGACCTCCACCAGTTGAAATCAGCCAATGGGTGAGCCGCAAAGAAATGCAGCATCAATACCGGAATGACAGTCCAGTAAGGATCGATCATCCAGTGGTTGGATTGAATAGTCCCGATGATCCAAAATACACAATTGACATTAACGAAGAAGAGAGCATTTACAAGGAGAAGTGGGTGGTGGAGGCACCAATTCCATAATGGAGATGATGGGTTGAGTTGATGATTGGTGAGGAAAGATGTGTAGAAGAAGATGGATGGAAGTGGGACTATGAATGCGATGATCGCGTTCTTCAGATTCCGATCACAGAGAGTCATGTTGTTGAATTGGCTATGGAATTACTGAAAAATGATATTTATATAGGTGGATTGGATTGGATTTTGATGCGGCGTGGGAATCTCATTATCATCATCAGGCGCCGCTAAAAGGGTCCTGTGGATTCAATTTACGCTACTTTGCTTTCGGCTTTCCATCGAAGCGGAGTGATCGGCACTCGGCAGCAGCTGTCAATAATTGTGATTAGAGGGATTCATGATGAGTGAGTGTCATGTGGAAATAAAGTTGTTGTTTGATATGGGGATGATGATTACTAGCGATTTGTTGGTTAAGGAAGAATAATTGCATCTTTGGAATGATTTGGTTAATTGAAAATTCTAACCAATAATTGTGTTTCCTTGAAACCTTTTGCAGATTAGGCATATCAACAAGAATGGTTTTTTATCTTCGGATGGAATGTGACGGTTCGATTTAAAGGAGTTTTAGACGAGAAGTTTTCTAACTTTTATCTATATTTTTGGAATTTGGAGTGCTGCACTTTTTTTCTTTCTTAGCTTTTGCTAAGGGAGTGTCATCTTCGTGTTGTTTGTTCTTCTACGTTCTTTTTTTGTTTGTTCTTTATATGTTTTCTTATCTATTTTTTCTTGTTTGTTCCCTATTTTTTCTGTCTTTTTCGATCTTGGTCTCTTGACTGATTTTAGGCTTTCAATGAAGCTGAAAGCTCCTACTATGGTTGCATCATTGTTTATGCTGCGTCTGTTGACCTCCCCGTGACACAAAGCTGAATTTTTATCGTCGGTGTAGCCACCAGCTGCTTGCCACTGGTTGATGCATAGCTGGTGCTTGGCGTCTTGTAGTCTCTCCTCCTTTCCATGCAGCAGCTTCATTTAAGTGTTGGCTTCAGTATGCTTGTGCAGCGGTGCCCTAAATCAGTTTCAAATGTTTGGAATAGAATTTGATCCACGTGCTTTGTCATTTTGTTTAGCTCATTATTGATTTTTTTATTACTGCGTAGTGCTGAGCGAGGCATATTACTCGATTTAACTCTTTTTGTTATTTTTCATATCTTTCTGTTATTTCAAGTCAGGCTAAATTTTATTTAGCTTTTTTAAGCCCTCGTGTTATACTTTTTTTGGTTATTGCCCTCTTTTATCGAAAAAACAAGAAGGATTTTGTATCCAACAGTTGTTTATACTTTTCAATAAACAGCTGTTTATACTTTTCAATAAAAATTTATGTAATTGTAAAGTGAAGTATTAATTGACATGGTTTATGCCTTTCACGTTAATTAGTACATGGTTTTTGAATCACGTTTTGTTCTTTCATAACCACAAAATTACGGCCTCTTACAATGTTTTAAGTAACAATGCATATCTTGATAAAAAATAAATAAAAACTTTGATTAGCAAAAAAAAATAAAGGAAATTCACAATTTTGTTATGAAAAATCATATACTTGTTATTTAATAACCGTCGGTTTGAAATAAATCAAAGGAGTGGGATTTCTTTATACTTTTCACAGAAGGGTTGAGTTTTATAATAACATTAAATATTTGTGAGATGGAAGAAAAAAAATCGTTGATATGATTAATCTGACAGTCGAGAACTTGAGATTAAAGTTGAATTTTAATTTAAATAAATGGTTGAGGTTTCAAAATACACGGACAAATAGAATTGATGGTTATTTTTTACTTAAATTTCATGGGCTAGAAAAAGTATATTTAACTTTTTATAAAAAATCAAAATTTTAAAAAATGTAATTCGATCCAAATGTCTCAGAGTATGTAGAGTATTTCCATTTATAAAACTCAAATGAACTGATCTCTAAGAAAAAATGAAACTCAAATGAACCGATCTCTGCGAAAATATATGACATCTAACCGAGTTTCCATGTATTCTTTGTGTGCCCCCTTTGATAACATAGGTTAGTACTGGACTGACCGGACGGACCCATCAACTTCCTACTGACTGTTGCTACCTGCCTGCCACATCTTTCATTCCTTAACCACTTATGTGAATCTCCCTATCCTCCATGTCCATCTCCTACTCCTCTGCAACTCTCTCAATCACCTCCTCACTCCTCCCCTCCCACCACCACCATCCTTCTTCACCTCTTCACATCCCCTTCACATCCGATGCCACCTCCCTCACTCGCCGCTCATTCCTCTTCCTCTCCTCCACCTCCGTCGCCACCACCACCACCACAACACCTCCCACTCTGTCCCAATCTCAATCCCAAACCCCAACACCTCCGCCGGACACCACCATAACCGACCGCGTATTTATGGACTTCTCAATCTGCCCGACTTACCTCCGTTCCGACCGTTCCATTTCTCAATCAGACCCTAACAACTGTCCCGACTCTTTCCTCATCGGTCGCATCGTCCTCGGCCTTTACGGCAATCTCGTCCCCATTACTGTCTCCAATTTCAAATCCATGTGCAACAGCTCTTCTTCCTCCTACCGTGGCAGCCTCGTTCACAAGATATTCCCTGGTCAGTATTTTCTAGCTGGCCGGCAGAGTGGCCGTAGCGATAAAGGCGAGGTTCGTCCGCCGGATAACTTGCTTAGAAATGTAGAGACAGTTGATCCGAAGGCATTTGTTTTAAAGCATTCTAAGGCTGGTGTTCTGTCATTGTGTTTGTCTGAAAATGATGACGAGGATGATGTGAAATTTGATCCTAATTATAGGAATGTCGAGTTTTTGATCACTACTGGTCCTGGCCCTTGCCCTCAGTTGGACTATAAGAATATCGTGTTTGGGACTGTTGTTGAAGGTACACTGCCATTGCCTAATTGATAAACATTTTTGCACCATAGTGTTTGTTGAGCATGTTGAATTCGAAAATAGTTGTAGCAAATGAATTTGAAGTGGGCTTATTTGTTGTTAGATCATTTGTGTTGAACCTAAACTCGAGATATTGGGATCTTTTTACAGGTATGGATGTTGTGACAGCCATTGCTGCGATCCCCACTTACAAACCAGCTGAAAGAATTAGACAGCTTAATGATCTAGCAGGGTTTTTTGGCGATGAAAGAGCTCAGAATGCAAGAGCAACTTGGAACAAACCTCTCAAGACATTATACATAAGTGACTGTGGGGAGCTCAAAGTGGTAAAGCCATCGCTCTCTCCTCCCAGTCTTCCTTGATGATGTATGTACATTTAACAATTGAGTTAAACTTCTGCTTGATTCTTGGGTTCAGTCAATGGTATAAATCTGTTCCGAAGAGGATACATCCATCAATGTAAATGTGATCAAGAATTTTGTTACACAAATACAACTTGCGCCGATCTGGCAACATATCCGGATGGATTTATTTAGTGTCAAAGAGAGTTGTATCGATGCATTGTGAGTTGTGATTATTTGAGCATTGATGTTTTCTATGGTATATGTTGATTTCTGGCATATGACATGCCACAAGGCAAGATTATGAATTGCAATCCAGGCCATAAAGGTCTCTATCCATGTTTCTCAAGGTAAGGGCATCTGCAGCGGTGCTCCAGGAGAATAGAGCACGAAATTGTTCCTTTTTTGTGCAGCGAGAATTGTTCGGGGAGAACAATTGCTGGGGAGGAAGAACGTCCTCGGAAGAGAGCGCGAGGAGCAAACGAACGGGAAATTTCCAAGCACGTCAGATCTGGACTTCCGTAACTTCACGCGCGAAACTGTCGACGATTCAACAAATGGAACGCGTGAAAAAGTTGGACCAAAAATCTGACCGAACACCAACGGATACAAACCTAACGGACATGTCATATGGCCCATTGAATCAGTTCTTTTGAGATCTAACGGACCTAAATAAAAGATAACGGAGATATTCCTAAAAATGAAAAAAATTGTGAAAAAATCTGAAAAATGTAACGGATAGAACTAAACTTTCTCTATAAATGAGGATCCATATCAATATTATTGAACACAAAAACTTCAATCATACATTCTACGTCTCTCTTATTATTTCAAAAATTTCTCAAATAATATTATTTTTATTCATGAATAGTAACAGAAATTTCTTGTGGAGCAAACGAATGTATAAATTTGATATAATTACTGTTTTTTTAATGAATAATAACCGAAATTACTCCAAGAGAATTTTCTCCAAGAGGAAACGAGTGCGGATGCTCTAATAGTGGCAGCTTAATGCTGCTTAAAGCATGTTCGTTTTCTATAGAATTCTAATAAGTTCAAAATGCAAAAAAGAAATATTTTACGTGATGGTCAACTAAGTCAACATCTCATTTTTCGATAAAAGATGCCGAAAACGGTGAAGGAACGATTTCTGAATTGAAAGATTTTTATATTAAAAAAATTGAAGGTGAGAAATTT
The DNA here is from genome assembly GCA_006409495.1 of Sedum album. Taxonomy (NCBI): domain Eukaryota; kingdom Viridiplantae; phylum Streptophyta; class Magnoliopsida; order Saxifragales; family Crassulaceae; genus Sedum; species Sedum album. The sequence goes on along the minus strand of QZGG01001053.1, from coordinate 4,749 downwards.
GACAAAAAACCCTTTCTGAATTGAAATTAAAAGAATTTAAAAGAGTGATTTTATTAAGATTGAAGGTGCTTTTCGCAAGAAAAAACCAATATTCAACATTTTAAAGTTGAACCGAACTTAAAAAACCCTTGATACTTCCTCCGACTACAAAAGACTTCGTTTCAGTTCAGCGTGTGATTCTTGCGGTGTGATGGCGTTGTTTTTGCTTTTGTTCTTTTCAGTGTTTGTAACGGTGGTTAACTGATTTTCCTTTTATACCTTCAGTCGTGTTCGAATATCGTTCCGACACCAGAAGAAGGTACGATTTCTGATTTAGCGTAACCACTTCTTGTGAAACCATTTTGTGAAATTCTTTGATGCATAGTACCTGTTTGATTAAATGACCCAACCAGAAGTTAGGTCTAAAATCTCTGAACTGGGTCATTAACTACTTTCTGAACTAATGTTTTCATATTTTAGGGCTGACTTGATTCTCTGAATAAATGGAAAGTGGTAGTATTGTTGGTAAGTGGATGCTTGAGTTTGCCATTTGTCATCTCAAGGATGATAATCTGATTGCAAAAATGCTAACTAATGTGCCCATTTCGGAGGATGATGTGGGGCTGAAGAAGATTATATTATAAGGGCGATCGAGTCTGAAGTGGCTGAAAATTCGGTTTCTGAGAAAACACTTGATGTGTTAGAGATTTCGTATGAGCTAGATCAGAAAGCGGGATTTGAGGTTTTGGAATCTATGAAGACAGCATATTGTTCTGTTGCTATTGATTGTGTGGCCAGGTTTGCGAAGAATGCGGGCGAAGGAGATGAGTATTTTGACGCTGTTAAGAGAATTTGGAGGAAGAGAATTGGGCGGTTGCGTGCGTGTAATGTTGATCTATTTTCAGAACATTTGGAAGTATGGATGGATACTATAGAGTCGGCAGTTTGGGATTCCACTATGAGACAGAAATTCGTTGATAGGAATACTAGGTTTGAAGCTGTGGTAGCTGTTAAGAGATATCTTGTGGAAGCATGGAAAACTGTACGGCTAAGCTGACTCTGAGTACATTGAGTAAACGAGTAGTTGAAGCCCAGCTACTGACGAAAAATGGTGAGACTGATGAAGGCAAGACTAGAAAATCTATCAACATTCCTCAGGAATTTGATAGCAGTTCTAAACTTACTGCTCAATGTGAAGGTGATTTCCTGATAGGACCAAAGGATCCATCCACCCTTGTTTCTAGTCCCATCTTGAAAAATAACGAACAGGAACAGTTAGTGAACAGATTGTCCCAGAACCCGGATAACAGTATAGACAAATCAATTGGTATTATACCAGGTTTAAAGGCTACTGTGAACGTGCATCAGAACGATGACTTGGATTTAGTGGATGCTGGTATTGCTGAGGAACAAAATCTACTGCAAACTTCAAATGATTTAATAATAGGTCAATTTGAAAACATTGAACATATCCATGATAAAGGTAAAGTAGTTGAAGTGAAAGATTTATTTCTACCTGACTTTTTTGAAAATAGTATTTTTGACCATGGCAATGTTGTTGAAGGTGGAGGCAATAATGATTTGAATGACCATGTAATGGACTTGCCTTCATCTCCTTCCCATCGCAATTTACAGTCTCCTAATAACTTGGAAGCACATTGTGAAGGTTGTTTCCATGACAGATTACTTTTCTATCTACAAATTTTAATATTCTTTTCAAGCTTCAGATTTATATTTAGTGACATATGCTTGTTTATCAATCAGTATGCTTGCTAACCCAACTCTAATATTTGCAGTTGGTCATAAAGTTAGATTGCGAGGGAATCTTGTCGGTAGCCCCATCAAACTGTCAACGCAAGTACAGATTTTTGATTCCAAGGATGCAGTCTTAGAAATATCAAACAGACACAATATCTCTCTGTCTGAAGTTGAAGTCATTAAAATTCTTGACGAATTCAAATCCAGCTCAAGAGAACTGCACGATGTGGTGAAAGACCCCCTTCCAGATGCTTTACACGTAGCTGAGGCACTATTGTCTGATTTATCTGGAAATTTTGTTCCCCAAACTGCTACATCAATACACGACATAGACTCACTTAAGTCCCGTGATGTCGAGATAGAGAAAGTAAATGATGAAGATTCTACATATTACGAAAAGAATGTTCAGACCAGCAGCATGGAAGGAAATCCCGCAATTATGAAAAATAATCAAGCTCATGCTGCGGGTGATGGTCGCAACAATCTTCAAAATGAAGGCCTGAGGCCAAATTTGTGGGAAAGGAACGCAGGCACTTATACATATGAGGTTACCTTTTACTTGCTTTATGATCTTACTTTTGTGATTGATACTTTCCTCATTTTTATATAATCCTGCCTCTAAAGCTAAAAATGGTTTCTTTAGTTGTGTACACTTTCCAAATTTCTAACAGAGGCGACTTAAAACTTGATCACTTCAAACACGTTTTACTTAAATTGACTCTTCTTAATATCATCAATTTGTGTTAGTTTCTTTTTGAGCTTTTACTTTAAGTAGTTTGTTTGATCAGAAATATTGTCATCGTGAAGAGCAGAGATATATAATATTGATTATTGTAAATTGCTTTCAACATACTTGTTTTTACAATTTCCTTCATCATGCAGTGGGATGATTCTGTCGATGAGTCTCCAGCAGAAAATTTTAGGTTGCCGACGCCAAGAAGTGGTATTAATTCACCTCTAAGGAGATATGAAAGCATGAAATTTGCTAGAAGGAGACGAATAAAGAAATGGAGTGTACAAGAGGAAGATACTCTAAGGGAGGGAGTTCAAAGGTGTGCCATTTCTTTTATCAATAATTTTTTTCTTTTTTACACTATTAAATTCAAGTTTCCCCACTCTGTATTAGGTTTGTCCTATCAAATACTCTCATCTTTATGATTACCATAGAAATTGCAACTAAATAAAAAGTGGATGTACTTATAATATGGGGATTGATTGCTACAATGTACTGGTAGTGATAAAGAAGCCAATTGACTTACTATTTTGTGTAAAGATTTCCAACAGATCAATGAGATACCCTTTTTGTTTTATATTTTTCTTGACTTACGAAGCACTACTTAGGTCACACTATATGATATTTACACATTTTTTGGATCTAGGTATCCTTTTATAATTCTTTTCTTTTTGTTCCCTTTTTAATATCATTTTCCGAAATTGATATAATTACACTGGACACTTCACCTACTTAATTCTGCCTAAATATTAAATTGTCAGCTGGGAAGAGATAAAACGAGTCATAAAGCTATATTTGACTGTAAAAAGCATAGCTGACTATTAAACCCTTTTCATAGATTCGTCATAATAGAAAATTTGTAAACTCCTGAAAAGTGCTGATGTTTAAATTAACTTTTGAATCGTAACACTTCATTATACTGATGTTGCCTGTAATAAAAGTGCTTGATAGTTGTTACAACCTATTTGTTTCGTAATGAACGCAACTGGTTTCATCCAGTCATTCACATTGGATATTGGTACCAATACACATTGTACAGTCTTCCCATCACACAAGCAGGTTGAATTCGAAATCATATCTTAGTTGTTTTTGATTATGATAGATATGGAAGAGGAAACTGGAAGATAATCTTGAATGCTTACCTCCAGATATTTGAGGGGAGAACAGAGGTATAAATGGATTAACTTTCATCAAGCACTTATTTGAATATATGATGAGACAGTCTTCCCTTTTGTTTTTCCTTTTAGGTTGACTTGAAAGACAAGTGGAGACGTATGATAAGCTGAAGGAGGCAATTCCACATCCATTTTCATTACATTCAAAACTTTATAACTCTGGTAATGAGCACCGCATTTTGGATTTACGCAATGCCTCTCCTGACATTTCATATGTACTTAGATTAACTATCAGTAATGTTTATATGTACGCGCAGCTGATGCTTAGCTTCTTGAAAAGGTTGAGACTTTAAAGGTGATATCACTTTTATTACTTGTTGTCCTTTGCAGCATCTAATGTTGTAGTATCTGTTTTATAAATTTCATGGTCTTTTGATATCCTCTTTCAGGTTTGTAGTCTGTTGAATTTCTTTCAATTCAAAACACTCAATATTTATGAGTAGCTTACGATAAATACCTCTAATTTTTATTAGAGATTATTTTTATATGTTTTAATGTAAAATACATTTTATATAAATTTATATCTCTGTTATTGAATTCTTGCGCATTCATCCAATATGATCTATCTGTTTATCATTTTTTTCTGGTACAATTTTATATCTTTACTCAATGAATATGTTTGAAATATGTTTCCAATTATATCACTTCATTAAATAACTATCAAAAGGAATATCGAATAATAACCCAAAACAGGTCGACGCACTTCAAAGCCTTGCCTCACCACTTCACCCCAAATACTTTGGACATGGGATCTGCATAACTGTATCATTATCCTTAAATTACATAGCTCAATCTTCCATTTCATCTATTATTTTATAAATTCGGTGTTACGTGACAAGTACTAATTCATTTGTATTTATTATTATCCACTAAATTAAAAGTAGACACGTGTTACCCAATTGATGAACTAGTAGATGAGATGGACGACTGAAACGTGATCTTATGAATTTAATTTAAGAATGAAGATATAATTGAACGCACCTCTCCAAATATATGCATGACCAAGGAAGATGTGAGAAGAGACGTGTAAAGTTCTTAGAAAACAACATCTCACTATAGGGATACATGATCTATATCTTTCCAAGGAATAAATGAATAAACAAT